>JZLH01S0612177.1:31200-55731 GCA_001188425.1 Eucidaris tribuloides
ATTGTACGGCTTATAAGCTCTCTGTAGATATGTATATCGTCATATTTATGGTTCTTCTATAAATGTCTCCTTTAAGGTGTGCGCACGTACATTATGCACAGATATGATACAGTTCAGTATGTGTACTAACTACAAACGTAGCATGTACATGCCCCAGCAGCACGCCGGCTCACGACCAGCCAGCACCACTCCTCTTACAATGATCCCTTACCACTCAAAGCTGGTCGCGTATGTGTTGGTTCTGCTGTTGGATATTCTCACTGAGATATAATTGTATGGTGGCAAAATTTGGGCACTTGGATTTTGCTATCGGGCACTTGAATCTACAATTCAAGTGCCGACAGGGCAGACAAAAAATTATTTTTTGTCGAGGCCTGATCATGTTTTTACTAGTTGCAAAGTGCAAGAATAATCTTATTCTAAACCAATGCACAATGACCAACTGAACCTGACCTGGAATTATCTTAGACATGTATACTCTAACTCTACAGAAATATATCTAAATGTAGTTTTGGTACCATGAAATTGATCTCAGACAAGAGTCTGATGGATTACTTTTCCACAGTGAATTCAATCCACCACATAGCTCATATCTGTGCCAGCCCCCTCCCCAACCACCTCCCAATCCTTACCCCCACCCTCTCACCATCCCCTTACCTTCGCCCAGCCTACCCCCTCCCCTTCCTCTATGTACAGATCTCAATGACAAATGATGATGCATCATTTGCAAAGAACTTACTATCGATTACATCATTTGCACTCTGTGGATAATCTTTTAATCTGACAAACTGTTCCACATCATTTGAAAATGAAATTTACACTTGAGAAACACAAGTATCATTTGTCAAAGCTTACATGTAGCTTTTATAGTCTATGGTCAGAACTTTGCAATTTCTGTGTAATTAAAGATTGTGTCAGGGATGTGCAAGTCCGTTACTTCCCTTCATTATCAATACCAAACGGTAGTATAGTACTTACAAATGGTGTGTTGAAAGTCTGAGATCCATACGTCATGAATTTGTTGTTTTATGAGAAAAACAAATAACGACATGTTACCAGAATGTTGTTCTTTCCGTGAGTTTCAATTTTGCTCAAACTGCGAATCACGGTTACTGTGTACCGTCGCAAGACCAGCGGGGCGCACAGTGATTGGTTAAACGGCTAAACCCCTGCACGACCATTGGCTAACGGCTGATCGGACCATTTTGGAACGGCACGTGCACGTTTGACGTCGCGGATTTTTTGAAATTGCTCCTGAGTAAATTGAAAAAGGATGAAGTTTAACTGTCCAGATTTTCACCAAAACTCAATATTTTACCCCAAGTCTCTATGAGAGGTGTTTATTTATATTTATCTTCACATTGGATATGATTTCAGCTGATTTCATTCATATAGATGTTTTTTGACGTGCAAATCAATGACACAATCTTTAAGGCATTTAAAGATTGGGTTATTGATTTGCAGGGATGTGCAAGTCCATTACTTCCCTTCATTATCAAAACCAACGCTTAGTTGTATTACAAGGTGGTTGAAATCTGGATGCAAGTCATGATTTGGGTTAAATGAGAAAAATAATAACGACATGTTACCAGAATGTTTGTTCTTTCTGTGAGTTTCAATTTTGCTCAAAATGCGAAGTGCGTTACTGTGCACCGTAGCCAAGATGAGCGCAGCCCTCTGATTGGTAACGGATATCGCCTGCGCCGAGCTTAATTGGCTAACGGCCTGATCGGACCATTTTGGAACGGCCACGTCACGTTTGACGTCGCGGATTTCTTTAAATTTGCTCCTGAGCAAATGGAAAAAGGATGAAGTTTAACGTCCAGATTTCTCACCAAAAACTCAATATTTTACCCAAGTCTCTATGAGAGGTGTTTATTTATATTAAACTTCACATTGAATATGATTTCAGCGTGATTTGATTCATATAGATGTTTTTTGATGTGCAAATCAATAACCAAATCTTTTAAGGTCATGTTTGACATGTGTACCCAATAAAATCTGGAAAAAAAAATCTGAATTTCAATTAATATTTTTATTCACTAACCAGTGAAAATAAGACAATTTCCTTACATGTAAGGATATACAAAACCAGCCATGATTGTAGAAATAATTTCAAAAGACTGTAGGCCCCCTACAGTGTATACATGTATATACTAGTTTCCTCCATCTTTGCAATTTAGTACTGAAGCCACAAAGATTTGCCAAATCAGATATCTTGAAACTTACACTGTATGTTCATGTACATTCTACACGTGTACTTTAATGAGCATACCAGCATAGACTAGTAATACCATCATATGACTGACTGAGGAAAAAGAATACTGAAAACTTCCTTTTCGATAATCTTTGAATTTCTGTCACAGACAGAATGTTCCCTGAGGGGGTAACATGAGTGAAGCCATACTCTCAGACCAGCTTATTGTTTTCCTTTATGGGTAAATGTAATTTCACAGGGAAAGACATTAAAAGGAAGAAACTAATGCAATGTTTGAGAAGATATACTGTGCTGAATTTGAACGTGACTATGCGTAGTAGTCTTATTGCAAGGGAGCAGCTTGCCTAAAGATGTGCATCAGTAGAAAAATGAGAACAATGTTGAATATTATCATAATTTATCAGGAGTGTAAAACAGTAACTTTTTCATGATGCTTCATGTATTTTCAAATGGAAAAAAGAAAAAAAAATCAAGAATAAACAGTAAACTAATAAAACAATCAAACACATAAAAAAAAATTAAAAACAAGTAAGAAATAAATGAGCATTAGTTTCACAGTATTCATATTTCAGAACATTCAATCAACCAGGGAGGCTCCCACCTCCCTGAATCAACAATGACTTTTGCAATAGGCCTACATCCTCCCACCTCCCTGATCATACACATCAGTGACCACTACATGTACATGTACATGTACATGAACCAAAATCAAGAACAGAAGAATTTTAGGTGCTTCCGAAAAATTTATATTTTTGCATAATAATAATTGTTTAGCATAATGAAATAATTGTTTATTAGCTTCGCAGGTAACTGTTCCACAAAAATTACCCCATAGACAGAAAAGGGGAAAAGTCTGTTCCACACCTCAGTGCACTGGCCTCTAATCTCACCAGGTCTGAAATTTAATGGGCACTGTGTCAAAATCAATGATCTAAATCACTGACTTCTGCCTAATACTGTGCTGAAGTACCTCATGATCTATACATGTATACTTTGTGCATAGTATGAAAATGTAATGCAATTTGACAACTGACGTTTTCTACACATAACCTCAGATTACCCCAAAGTTCCTTTAAAGATTGTGTCAGGGATTTGCAAGTCCATTACTTCCCTTCATTATCAATACCAAACGGTAGTTTAATACTTAGAAATGGTGTGTTGAAAGTTTGAGATCCATACGTCATGAATTTGTAATTTTATGAGAAAAACTAATTGTAACAACATGTTACCAGAATGTTGTTTTTTCCATGAGTTTAAATTTTGCTCAAATTGTGAATCGCGGTTATGTGTACCATCGCAACACCAGCGGAGCACACTGATTGGTTAAACGGCTAAACTCTGCACGACCTTTGGCTAACGGCTGATCTGACAGTTTTGGAACGGCCCATGCACGTCGACGTCACAGTAAATTTTGAAGTTTAATTGTCCAGATTTTCACCAAAACTACGTATTCTACCCAAAGGTTCTATGACAGGTGTTTATTTATACTAATCTTCACATTGTGAACGATTTGAGCTGATTTCATTCGTTTTACCATTTTCTGACGTGCAAATCCCTTACTCTGTCTTTAACTTAATAGCAATCCTTGTATTTACATGTATTACAAAGTGATTACTAATACATGCAAATTTACTCACTGCATGCATGATTTTTCCATAAAAATTCTATTAATTAACTTCTATTTAAAATTATTTGGTGCACAAAGGAAAGGAGACTTGATTATACTCAGTACATTAACCCGTTGCCTCCGAGATTCTAAAAATCACATAGAGTTAACACAGGGCAGATCCGGTTCCCGTAGTCAACGGGTTAATTGATGAAAAGTTCTTTCATGTAGGCCCAACACACTCTTTCCAGGAACAGCACATACATGTAAACAGCATGGCTGCATGAATCTCTTACCCTGTGTTGGGCTCATGCTGATATTGCACCAAATATGTGTGAATTACAAATTAGAATAAAGGTCTTGAACAAAGGCTAGTCACCTTGTGTCTTGTGGTGTGTGATTCACAGGATGGTAGATCACACATTATGGTTTTCACTCTAAAAATTCTCATGACACATGACAGGAATACACCCTGGGTGCAAGCGGTGTCCCCACGACCTTCTAAAAATGGCAATCACGGGTGTTAGCACTGTACACCTATAAAAGCCGAAGCGAAGAGTTGATCTTGTCTTAAAGGTTGTGTTTTTCTCTTCTTTTTTTTGCAACCCAAACCATTTTTCTCAGATTTGATCGAGGAAAAGACACATAACAGTGTAGTATTCAAAATATGGGATTCATACGATGTAACATTTTCAAAATGGATACATATCTTTTATTCTATGGGACTGTGAGAGCATTTCCAATGGTTAAGTTGAACTTATCACTAGTGGAGAACCCAAAACTATTTGGGAAATTTTGGTTTTTAGTGAACTCTATTGTTTTGATTCTGTGTACCAACATAAAGGTGCACATCAATTGTAATTGTCAAACACGGTGATTTTTGTATTGATGGCTAACCTTGTTTATTCCCTAGGCTAGAGCAGAGGAACAACATGGGGAGGGGGGGGGGTGGGGGTGAAAGGCATAAGCTGCCCTTTGTGATTGTTGTTGTTGTTTTTTTTACTATTGTGACAAAACCGTATCAGCTACTATCCAAGTTATCATTTCTTTGAATTTCAAGATTTAGTCCCCTTCGTTAGTACTTGGCACATCACTACATATTAACCCTCTCAGTACTAAGCAGTATAATGCAGCCATAGAACAGCACAAAAACTTGTATGTCGGACTAAGAGAGTAATGCTGAACCCTATGTATTTTTCTTACCACATGATTACACTGCCCATGGCTCCATTCTTGGCCGCATTCATACGGGCAGCTCCGCCTCTCACAACCATCACCATGGTAACCAGGATCACAGACGCACGCGTGGTCCCTACACGTTCCGTGGCCCGAGCACCCCAATACGCAGTTCTGTATCGAGTACGTGGCCATCAAATCCGCGAAGATTTGTAATTGCGATCGCTGTACAAATACACCAGCATCTGCAAATTCCAGAAGAAAAAATGTTTGTGTCAGTTTCTAGAGCAATAGAGTATCAAAGTGTGATGTCACTCTGGTTCAGAAATATGTGTGGACAATGGTGGAACCAGATGCACCGCGCATGCCGCAGCTAGTTGTTTGTACCAACAGCATAGCCTTTTGACGGGGCCCTCTCGCTGTTATGGGCGAGCGAAGCGAGCCAGCCGAGCGTGGCAGCGTGAGGGCCTTTTGAGATCTGCTTCGCATCCGAAAAGTAATTATTATTCATGACCACAGGAATGACCGATCTCTGTTCGAATCAACCAATGAAATTGCGAGTGACGTTTCCCTGACTTGGCCTTGTCAACTGTTTGGTGGGTTGAAAGAAATTCCGTCAGTGTTGGTTACTACAATATACCATCAAACACCAAATTAGTACACGTTCATTGTTTGAACACAGTACATGTAGTTGAAGCATTTTTCTTTAAATTTTGTTTTATAAGGTCTAATTTGGCGTGCAAAAATCTACATGTACGTGTGTGAATCATTTTGCCTAATGAAATAGTGAACACTTCCCGATCGTTTCGTGTTACAGCAACAGTCTGTACGAACATGGTCCTAGTATGATTGCATATTCAACGTAGGATCAAGTAGACAGACATGCTGATTGGTTGATTTTTGCCACCAAAACAGGGTAGCAAAATTCGGTAATTCCGAGATCTAACATAAGAATTGGAATCAGATCTCAAAAGGCGCTCACGCTGCGCGTGCCACTGGGCTCGCTTCACTCGCCTGTAATCAGCGAGAGGGCCTTGTCAAAAGACTACCAACAGCAGAGCTGCAGTTGCACCCAGTTATATGGCTTGGCTACTGTCCCCACATAAATTCCAAACCAGTTTGATGTCCTTTTTTCTTCTCTCTACAATGCAGTAAAATGCACAGAAAAAGGATTTTAAAGGCAGTGGATCTCATTTGCAAACATCCCTGCAGACCAGAAAAAGATAACCCATGCCCTTAGGCTATTGATGAAGGGCATGTCTGTGAAATGTGGGGGTCATTGATTGCCTAGAATTTGAAAAATGCAAAAGAAAAACGATAGCCGTTTAGTGTACGTTCTATGGCAGGAATTTTTTTCTCGCAAGAAAAAAATTCAAATCTGAGTCAAACAGTCACTATAATTCCACTAAAACTGAGTTTCTAGCTCCTATATTTCACTAAAGGTTCCCAGATGGCATTTTCTTCTAAATGCAATTGTATTTACACAATGTTAATTTTTAGGCATGCAAATGAGATCCGCTGCCTTTAAGACCTATTTGTGAAATAAAATTTTCATATTTATTGATGGCATGGATACTGGTCCTTCTGTTGTCATCTTGGGAAAAGCTGATGTTAGGAATGATCAACTATAATCCTACTATAATCCCAGGGGCATTATTCATATTTAATCAATTACAGTGGAATCAACATGGTCATACACATACATCCATACATGTACATGTAGCTTCTTTGTAGCCTACTGCAAACCTACTGGGCACCAATCCAATCCCATATTCATATTTTGGGTGGTCCAAAATATTGGTGACTCATACGAAACAACATTTTTGCTATAAACTGTTGGAAAAAAAATCAGTAAAAAGATTTACACTAACAATGCAGAAGTTCAGGATTCATGTGTAACTCCAAAATAATCAAAAACTAATAAATAAGGAATACTGTATACGCTGAATATTTCACGGTGGTTTCATCTTTGCAAATTTCGCGACTTACTGAACGCAAAAATTTCACTTCCTGATATTTCTGTACAAAATGAATGCAAATGTAATAAAATCGCGAAAATATACTCTCGTGAATTCCCCGTCTTGAAGCAAATTCGCGAAAAATATATATATGTGAAATATATGGGCTGTCCAATACAGTATACAATATTCCATGCTAGGGAAAGCTAGGGGACCTAATAGGAGTGAAAAAATACCCAACTTTGTGTATTTTGAAAATACCAGGCTTTAGGTCGTTTTATTTTCGCGAATTTCGCGACTTACTGAACGCAAAAATTTCACTTCCTGATATTTCTGTACAAAATGAATGCAAATGTAATAAAATCGTGAAAATATACTCTTGTGAATTCCCCATCTTGAAGCAAATTCGCGAAAATACATGTGAAATATATGGCGTATCCAATACAGTATACAATATTCCATGCTGGGAACGCTAGGGGACCAATAGGAGTGAAAAAATACCCGACTTTGTGTAGTTTGAAAATACCTGGCTTTAGTGGACCCCCCCCCCCCCAGCAACACCCACGTCCCAATGCCCACCTGTCCGGATTCAGCCACCACTGGTGATGCAGGAACCGAGTCACCGGAGAATGCAGCGAATCATGCGACTGGTGTGGGAGCCCCCGTCGTACACCGACACGAAGTCGTAGTTGCACTCCGTAGCGAATGTGGAAAAGGTCAGCATGATTTTCACGCTGTTGTTTGGTGCTGTTGAAAACAAAAGAAGAGATTTGGTCAATGAGATGAACAGAACCTGCGCACATGCCACATGCTGATCGTACACAACAAGGACAACTTCTCAAAAGAGGAGGGGGCATCGATATCATGCCCCCTGAGCTAGGGAGCGTTACTCCCTTCCCCCCCCCACCCCCAATATTACAGGCTTAAGAAAAAAATAGTCTCAAAAATTGTCTACCATCAGAGTCAACAAAGCTTAGAATGGAGGATGTGACTCTTAGGCCACGCATCTGAGGCACAGTTCACCCTGACGTCAAGTTGGTTTATAAAAGTACATAAGAAATGAGAGACATGTATTATTAATGACAGTTTGGCGAAAATCCACCAAATAATACATGTAACAGAGTGAAGTTTCAAAGTTTTACGAGCAGCTCCCCACGTCGTGATATTGTGATAAAAATTTCATAAAGTGCCGTTTTCTCAGAAATTTGAAAATTAATTTTACTTGTGCATGCATTATATTATCAGTAACATTTTTTCACAGGCGTCTATGAAAAAAAAATCCCATTTACATGTAATTATCATGAACCATTAAAACATGGCAATTTATGGAATTTATATTTCATGACTATGGAAAGCTGCTCGCCTTTGAAACTTCATAAAGTTCTCTGTTATTCTTTGGTGGATTTTCACCAAACTGGCATAATATGTCTTTCTCATTTTTCTGCTTTTATTAAAAGCGACTTGACGTCAGGGTAAAACTTTGCCTTTCAAAATGAGGAACTTGGACTAACGACATGATCTCTCTCCATTGTTCAAAGTGTGTGTGTGGGTGGGGGGGGGGGTGGGGGTTGTTGTTACAGTACTGTACAAGAACTGGCTCCCTCCCTCCTCCACGTGTTGACACCCATGCTTTAAAGGCAGTGGATCTCATTTGCAAACATCCCCGCAGACCAGGAAAAGATAACCTGTGCCCTTAGGCTATTAATGAAGGGCATGTCTGTGAAATCTGGGGGAGAGTAATTGCTTAGAATTTGAAAAATGTGTTTAGTGTAAATATGTGTATATCAATTGAATTTGTATTTGCACTGTGTAGTATAATTCATGAAAATATTGTATGTACATGTATATAATATGCCAACAAAGTTAATTTCCGCTGAGGACAATAAAAATGATGAATCTGAATGAATGTGAATCTGTGTAAATAACGATATAACAAGTGTTAGCAATTACAACAAAATAATTAATTACTTAAAGGCAGAGGATCTCATTTGCAAACATCCCTGCAGGTCAGGAAAAGATAACCCATGCCCTTAGGCTATTAATGAAGGGCATGTCTGTGAAATCTGGGGGAGAGTAATTGCTTAGAATTTGAAAAATGTGAAAGAAAAAAATAGCCGTTTAGTGTACGTTCTATGGTAGGACTTTTTCTCGCGAGAAGAAAAATTCAAATCTGAGTCTAACGGTCACTATAATTCCACTAAACTGAGTTTCTAGCTCCTATATTTTGCCAAAGGTTCCCAGATGGCATTTTCTTCTAAATGCCATTGTATTTACACAATGTTAATTTTAGGCACGCAAAAGAGATCCACTGTCTTTAATAGCATACACTGTACACATGTACATGTACACAGGATTCTCTCCAATGTACAAGAAAGTACACTTTGTGCTAGCACCAAGTGTACAGGACAGGTTAATGCATACTGTAATATCAAGGGAAAATCCAATGGTGCAGATATTCCCCACACAGGGCTCTGACTGGTACCACGAATTTAATATCACAACTATTCACATACTACTAGGAGTACTATGTACACTGTAGGCCTACATAGAGACAGTGATTTTCCGTTTAAAAAAAAATGGTCTTTTCCGTTTCTGAAAACCTGTAATTCCATTTCAACTCAATCTAAAAATGGAAATTCCGTTTTGTCATAGAAAATGTACACAGCAAAAACATGAATTCCGTTTTGCAAAGGTGAATTCCATGAATTTTTAAATGAAAAGTATAAGAACTAAACGGATTTTCCGTTTGATTTACTGGTAAAACGGAAAATCACTGTCCCTATGTACAGTACATGTACATTACATGTACATGTATGTACATGCACATGTATACATGTAGATACAGAATGCAGGGCTCGACACTACAGCACTTGCCCGCTTGCCCGGGGCAAGTCAAATTTCATGTCGGACAAGTCAAAATTTGATCCTCAAATGAAAAAAATATGTCCAACATCTTACCAATATGTTAACTTGTTTGTTCAGCAAACTTTACTAATTCCATATTTATTTTTTCATTATACTTCATTTTATGACTCTTAAAATTCAGAAATCACACCTTTTTGCAAGCCCCAGAATTAAAATACAAACTTCCAATGCTATTAAAACTTAAAAGGTCTTAGTTGTTGAAATTAGTGAGAAATAAATGTACATATTTTATATTTTCAATTTCAATAGTGTTTATTTTCGAGCAAGTAAATTTTTATTCGGCCAAGTAAATATCTGAAAATTATAATTTCACTTGCCCAAAGGCAAGTAGAAAAAAAAGTTAGTGTGGAGCCCTGCAGAATGTATCACTTACTGCGAGCATGGAATACATGTACATATACAACTGTGTATGAATATTGTGGAAATACAGTAGGAATTCAGCTCTTTCTGTCTGGACAATAGAAACTGGGTTAGACCTGCATGTATATGCAATTATGCTTAGTCATAAAATAACTTTTTCTTATAAGCTACTTGCTTGTAGCATCCCCTCAATACACCCACACCACTCAATCCCCCTGATTTATGCTCTGCATATATTTGCATCAATTAAATAAGTACTAAAGTGTTTATGGACAATTTTTTTGTACACTACGTAGGCCTACATCATAACATGTAGACCAGAAAAAAAGTCCTTTCAACAGACCATGGAGGTACATGTAGGCCTACTGTAAATGTACAGGTCAGCTTACTAAGCTTTACAGCAGGTACGATGTACATGTACTTCATGCAAAAATAATTTTACATGTACACGTTCAGTATACAAGCTGATTGCACATTACGGTACCCGAAAATAAATACACTGTACATCATGATGTACATGTAGGCCTATACAGTCATACGTATGTATGTACAGTACATGTACATGTACACCTGAAAGCCCAAGTTTAGTTTTGGGGATTTTTTTTTTTTAATTGAAAGCTTTATACCCATAAGTCATATCCCAGCAATAACAGATTCTGAAAAATACATGTAACACCTTATTAACCCTTCGGATGCTTTAATGTAAAATATAGTCGAAAATCTCAGGGGTCCCCCAAAGATTTTTCATAAAAAAACTAAAGACATTCAGAATCTGTTCTTGCTGGGATATGACTTTTGGGCATAAAGCTTTCAAATAAAAAATAAAAATCCCAAAACTAAAGTCCAGGGCTCCACACTAACTTTTTTGTCTGCTTGCCCTTCTGGCAAGTGAAATTATCATTTTCAGATTTTTACTTGCCCGAATAAAACTTTACTTGCCCGAAAAAAACACTATTAAAAATATCAATTATTTCTCACTAATTTCAACCACTAAGACCTTAAATTACGTTTTCATAGCATTGGAAGTTTGTATTTCAATTCTGGGGCTTGCAAAAAGATGTGATTTCTGAATTTCAAGAGTCATAAAATGAAGCATACTGAAAAAATAAATAAATATGGAATTAGAAAAGTTAGCTGAACAAACAATTTAACATATTGGTAAGATTCTGGACATATTTTTTTCATTTGAGGATCGAAATTTTACTTGCCCAATCGGGCAAGTAAATCTTAAAATTTTGAGTTTTTACTTGGCCTACATTAAATTTTATTTGCCCCGGGCAAGCGGGCAAGTGCTAGTGTCGAGCCCTGACTGAACTTCGGCATTAAGCTTTCCTTTAATCTGTTGAAGACAGTTTGATTTATTTTGCTTTTAAACATTCTACATCTAGTCTTCAATGGGTTAACTCCTGCAAAACATTGCTATAAATTTCCCCAAGGGAATTTCACTGCACCTTGTGTATGGTGACCATACTGCAATGTCCACAAAATAGTAAAAAAAATCATGGAAAAATAACAGCATTTTTCAGGGTATTACAGGAATGGTAATTGTACTCCGAGATAGTCCACAGAAAGCCCAGCCCTCCGGACTTGCATTGTCTTGCATTATTTTTGCATACAGTACCTGGTAGATTCAGAATTCTGCTTTATGAGATCTGAGAATTGCCAAGGCTTTTTATATCCCTTCCAGCATAGACCAGCTTCACATGTGATGCCATGTGATTTATACATCATATTGCCCCCATCATAAAGCTTAAAAATAAAGTAATAAACCCATACTGTAAACTGTAATTCTGTACCCATGCATGTACCTGTAATTCTGCCAAGGTTGAGGCAATAATACATCATGTATTACATACATACGTGTACATGTACGTGTACAGTGCACTGCATGTACATGTGTGTCTTTACTCCTAAAGGAGGTCATAGCAGACGTGCAAACAGCAAACATGCATTTTAACTTAGACTAAAGATACGTCTTCGTATGTAATGCATGTTTAACCTCATTTTATTGTCACCATGAAAAGAACCTCTGAACAAATATCAAGAAAGTGGCAATATTCAACCTTGGTATTCCAAATACACAGTTTGAAATTTGAATACCACAGGCAAAAACAGATACTGTATGAAATATTAAAGCGAGTCATTTTACAAGTGACTGTAGACATAAAAAGTGATTGAACTTTTGGCACTGGTTTCCCTGAGGAAAATAATAAATAAAATTTTTATTTCGGGGGCTTCTTTTCTTGTTTCAATGCCTTCCAAATACTCAATTTGTATTGAACCCTATTTTCGAGGGTTCTTTTTAAAATCTTGGGGGCTCTTTTGCCATTTCATGGGCAAAATCACCCTGGGCCCATTCATCATGCCCATATAAGCGGAAGCCACTGTCATTTGGGATTGCTGTACCTACACTTTGTATGTGTAGGCCTACTACAAAATGTAAGGGACTGCTAGAAGAGTGCATACAGATAGGCCTAGTACCCGGTTGGTGGTACATACCGTACATGTATGTACATGTAGGGCAGGCCTATGTGTATGTCATGTAGACCAGCAATGTTGGTAAGTTACCAGGCAACTGTTTGATTCATTATTACCATTTGTGCAGTTCTATTGTGTAGGCCTACATAGCAAACTCCCTGATTATTGTACATAGAATCAGTACATTGCATGAATAAACTACGATTACAAAATATATTAAGAGCCCCAAACAATGTTGTTTTGTTGTCACATTCAGCACTCCTAAAAAATAAAATAAAAGTTGGAGTTTGGACCCATGATGGTCACAGATGGTGACACATGCAGCCTGGAAACACCAGACAAGTTATTGTCAGGCTACTTTATCTACTATAGTACATTGGTTTATCTGTGCAATATTACTGCACCTGCATTCATTGTTGTAGAATCTGATTTTAACCTGTAGAAGACTAGATATGAGACATCTCGTCTCAAGGTCAAATGGGAAATGCACTTAAAACAAAATCAAACCATCTTCAACCACCATCAAGCATTTGATCTTATTTATCATTAATTTGATAATACAGAGATGAACAGCAAATTTATTCTGCATCTTAAATTCTCTCTGCAAACCTTTCATTCATTAATTGGTGATCCGCGTAACCGCGGATCACCATAGATGTTGTACGAAATTTTTTTCTTTCTATGTTTGTTTCTTTATTTATGTTTCTTTCTGGTCACTTTTTGTTCCGACGATAACTCATGAACGAAAGTGTCAATAATCTTGTAACTAAACATAGTTATGTCTCATGTTAATACCTAGGCATGGTAACCCGGTAAATGAGATAGAGCATCTATGACGTCATTTATGACGTCATTTGTAAAAAAGCTAGACTTAACCTACATTTGCGATATCTCGAGCCGGCAGTCGAAAAAAACAACCAAATTTGGCAAAGGTCAAGATAAGGTCATGGGTCAACTTTTGGTCTAAACCACGTGCGTGCGCGCGTCTCCACCGACGTGTACGGGCGCGTCAAAAAATAAAAATGCTCCAAATGACTTCTTATTAACAGTACTATATGTTTCAGGTCATTTGGAGCATTTTAGTGCGAGCGCGTACGCGCGCGTTTTTTCGCGCGCATCACTTTCCCGAGCGAATACCGTCGTTTTTTCGATGGTTTTGGATGCCTGACTGAATTCTACATCAAATAGAACCTAATAATACGAACAGCCGGACCCAAATATATCGCCTTACAAGCTAAAAAGGTAAATGCGCGCGCGTGCGCGCGTCGTGATTTGTGGCATTATTAATTCGCTTATAACTCTCTAGAATAACGGTGACCCCAAACTTTTTATTGCATATTCTCGATAGACTATGGTGCCGAGATAACATTCCAATCATTCGCTTTTAATGCAATAGTGTTGTGAACGCTCGTCTATGACGTCACATAAGAAAAAATCGTGTTTTTGCGGCATATATCAATGACTGGAGTAGAGTGCTGATAACTAAACTGGTAGCACATTTAACTTCAGGTCAAAGGTCATACACGGTGCTCATCATAAAGCACGTGCTCGACGTCACGATCGAATGCGTACGGGCAACGATCACTTTTAAATTACTGTTTGAGGCAGAATTTAAGGTAATGACGGACAGGATTGAACAAGCAATGATACCTCATGTAGATTGTCGCATTTTCTGTAGATTTCAGTAGTGGAGCGGTTACGCGGATCACCAATTCGTCTTAGTGACGAATTAACATCTAGTACATCTTCAACTGGTTAACAAACTGTCATCTAACACATGTTGGCCTACAACTCTGTTAATTTGCTGTTTTGTTTTCTTTTCTTTTCAGTTCACAAACAAACACACACACATCACAGTTGAAATACATGTATGTCCAGTACATGTACTGTAGTCTGTAGGCCTACATGTTTACACTGACACATCAAACAAAAAGCCACAGATATATGCAGACACTTCAGGTGTAAGGTACAGAGTGATACAAGTTACAACACTGCACAGATCTACAGTAAATAACAGGCACACAGTAAAATCAGGCTTTCATCCCCACTATTCTGCACACATCAGGTTACACTCTGTTAAACGATAAAAGCAATCTCCTCACTATATTGACACACGTCAAACAAAATGAAATGACAGTGGCTATTATCACACTGGTCTATACATCAACAGTTCCTTCATGCATCAGTGAGTTGTTACCAAGGGTGAGGGTATTTGGAGGGAATTATATTATTCACAAATTTCAGAATCACACTATACACATACATGTAGATCACCACAACTTATGAACAGAAGTGAATGCTGCATACAGAATGTATTCTGATTGTTGTGCTACTTATACTGTATGTGTGTTAACCCGTTGGAGAAGATTTGATTTTGCTTTAACACGCATTTTCCACAGAACCCAACACGAGTTAACTCTTACTTAGTCTCCAACGGGTTAATGGTACCAGACACGATTAGCATCTAATGCTATTTTCTGGTCCCATTTATCCTTATAAAGCCATTGGCTAACAATTACCAGTACAGTTAAAAAATGTGAGCTACATACAGTGTAATCCTCCATGCTCCTGGTGTCTTTGATAAGGTCTAAAAATGAAGCCCTGAAAAATTGTATTTCATAATGATGAAATAGTGCTTTAGAAAAGTGAAAATCGTAAGTTGACCGGATTCACCTGCCCATTTCCTCCCATAGACTAACTGTGTGTAGATCTAGGCTATTTTCGCCCCAAGTATTAATTGTTTATTCATTCATATCTTGCCAATGGCAGCACAACTTTCCAAACTTTTGTATTCTAGGGTGTTTATTTGTCCAGTTGAACACTACTACATTTATGTAGCTCAGATATCATTTTTTTTTTAACTGAAGCTCCACAATGTTAGCCTATCACTTTAATATCTTTGTAAAACTGTAAGTTTCACAATGTATTGTTATACATGTACATGTAATGTACACGTATATACTTTTTATTTGGATAATAATTTATAATACAGCAAAATCAAACTCAAATTTAGTAGAGACGGACAGACAGTGTACATGTAGTTTGGGGTACTACTTTCAAGACTGATTTAGTGATGCCATTTTGTGATTTTAGGGGGCTGTTTTGCCTCAGCCCTTGTATATCTCCTACGCTGGGGCATTTATGACCTAATAAAGCTACATGTAGGCTACTGTATGTTTACCAGGAATCCAGAACCTGACCTGTAAATGTACATCATGTACTTTGTCTCAAGTTACATGTACAAAACAATACTGTCACATTTTACAAGATCAGCAGGCCCTACGGTACCTGTCCTGATATACCATCCAGCTACGACCATTTCTGACAAAAGAGAGCTGAGACGCACAGATTGAGCCCCCCCCCCTCCCCCTTCCCCACCCCCAAAAAGATCTTCACTCCTGAACCTGTTAACAAGGGGCCCAGGGGCCACTGACTCTAGTCTGAGGTTTCCACACTAACCTTTTTTGGCTAACAAACTTTTTGTTTTCACTCATTAATTGCCTGAACAAAATTTTTACTTGCCCTAGTTAACAAAATGCTAGTTAATTTTGTTACTTTTATACATAGGCCTATTCACATGTGGTACCTTGTTGAAAGTATTTTTATTTTTTTATTTATTTTTAATTTCAGATTCTACCAACTGGACTTTACAAAAAAAAATTAGAAACTGAATTGAAAAACACAAGTCTTTAAGGCTAATGAAACTCAAGTATGAGTTTCCCGTCACCCTCCCTCGTTATAATTTTTGGGCCTCGTTAGTAGCCAAAAATCTGAAAATAATTCATTATTTTGAAATTTTTTTTTACAAGCATCACATTTATAGTCGATTTTGGAAGTTTTGGTAGGAAACGAGTCTCAGAAATGAGTCTAAAAACAAACCCAATGTTGTTTGTGTTTTGTTGACCCCCTGTTGGTTCATTTCATATCGTTGCACACAGTTGTATGGTGCTGCAGACTATATTTCGTCGGGTGCCAAGCAGAACGTAGTCTGCGCATGTGTGCTGGAACATGCGTTTTCGTGTTTTTGTTCCTGGCAGAACATGTAGTCATGAGAAAAATGCACTGAAAGAGTTCCACTGTACATGTATTGGGTTAGCAAACTGGAAATGTGCAAATGGGATGACCAAAAGTGCATTTAATCTTCATAAAAGGTTGAAATAATGAAATCCTGCATATAATGAATAATGAATAATGAAATAGTTCCCTCATTATAGGCTGGAAAAAATGTGACGGGAAACTCATACTTCAGTTTCATTAGCATAGTCTCTTGATTCTAGAGGTGATAATTTTTACATGAACTTGTCCATTTCACTGCATTTGGGCAAACGCAAGTAATTAAGTTTCTGTTTAGGCTAACAAAATAAACATAAATATTGCATAATGCAGATGATTTTACATAAATGTACTGGTTCTTTAATTAGTTTCTAGAAACTTTCTACTTTAATTGGGTCACACAAATTACTTTGAAAAGTGCAAAGTGCAACCCTTAAAACTGGTTCTTTTATTGTCCCAAAATGACTCCCAGAAGAGTGCTATCCTTTTCCCTCCCCACTAAAAACCCCATTCAGATAGTCCAAATTCGCCGGCGCTGAGCCGGTTCTGCGTACTCCTCCACTTTCTGTCTGAATGGTTTAAGCGGCGAAAAGGAGTATTAAGTACGCCCGCTCTGAACACCTCCGGAGGTGTTTTCAGAGCCGGCGAAAAGGAGTAGCTGATACGCTTCACCTTCTGTCTGAATGAGTTAAGCCGGCTCTGCTACTCCTTGCGGCAGTGATGCGTGCAAATTTACCAACATCCGCACCGAAAAACAAAAGACGATCGCGATTACATAATATGCACTTCCTGTTCCGGTCTCGCAAGATGGGTAGCGACTCCACCTTTCTGGTTGCTGTGTGAATTTTTAAGACGGTGAAAAGGCGTAGCTGCTAACGGCGAATTCTGGTCTATCTGAAGGGGCCACCGGAGTATTTCAAGACCGCTCTGAGCCGCCGCAGCTACACGTTTTTCTTATCTGAATGTGGCTTAAGAGATGTTTTGTCTGAAGGTAAAGAATGATTAGAACAAGTAGTAAAGCACCTTCATTGTGATAAACATTGACCTGGGGAGGGCATATTATTTAAAGCACGGAGGATCGATCTAAGGATAATTTAAAATTTTTAATAGCATTCACATCTGAGGATCATTCTGGAAATATCACCCATCAAAGCTATCCTGCATCAGGGCTCAACACTAGCACTTGCCCACTTGCCCAATTGGGCGCAAGTAAAAACTTTTGCTCATGAAATAACATTCCAAAGATTTTACCAAGAAGGAACAAAAAAAAAAAATTGTGTTCAGTTAACTTGCGCAAAATTTCATCATTTTGTTAAAGTGCTTAACTTTATGACTCTTTAACACCACTAATAGCCTATAGATGTAAAACCCCAAAAAGGTGATCCCTTTTTTTCCACACACACACAAAAAAACACACAAGTCTGATCTGTTTCATGTTGATCTGCACATCAAAACCTACAAAATGAGATACTGATGCCATTTCATTCAAGGAAGTTATAACTCAAAGAAGGCCTTGCTGTGTATTATAACTCCCAGTCTCTCATAGAAGCACTTCCAATCTGTCTGTGCCAATTGCTAAGCCTGTTTAAA
This sequence comes from Eucidaris tribuloides, assembly GCA_001188425.1. Classification (NCBI taxonomy): domain Eukaryota; kingdom Metazoa; phylum Echinodermata; class Echinoidea; order Cidaroida; family Cidaridae; genus Eucidaris; species Eucidaris tribuloides. The sequence goes on from JZLH01S0612177.1 coordinate 49,565, forward strand.
TTCATAAATTCACTTCTTGCAACCCCAGAATTAAAATAACAAACATTCATTGCTACATGCATTAAAGGTCTTATTTGTTAAAATTAGTAAATTTGACTTTGAATAAATATTTTGGGGTAAATCTGAAAGTTAATGTGGAGCCCTACAATGTACCTACATGTACATGTACAGTTGTACACGTATGTCATGTGAATCACACCTCGCCTCCCCCCCCCCTTTTTTTGACTTGTTACAATTCTTTTTTTCTGTTCTTTGTATTTATTTTTACTGTTGTTTATTAATCTACTACATACATGTAGATCTACATGTAAATATTAAAGTCACAGTCTGAAAGATCAGATTGTGTCATTTCAACACAGGCTGATCTTTCAGACTTGTCCAAGGACCATGGCATGGATGGTGTGGTACAACACCTGGGACAGACGAAATTACAACTTGTCCGCTGGCGCAGGCATGGCCAAGGGACGGTGGATCAGCGGTCTTCTACGAAATGTCACTCATCAAGTCAGATTACGACATTATCAGGCATTACTGGCTGCTTATACTCTCCAACCACAGAGTTTTAGTGATAGGTCGTAATTTGACATTGTAGTCGTAGCGTAGGAGACCACTGTGACTGACCCACAGTCAATGTCTGCGGACTAGAATAGACTTCGCTTTTGTCAGTAGGGGCACTAATCTGTAAACAAGGATTGTCCTCAAAAACGAAGACAAACTGTGTCCTCATAAAACTGAGATCTTCTTTGTTTACATGTATGACTTTTTTTTCACCTTTGCCCTGCTGGGCTTAACTAGAGTTAGACGGCAGTTACAGGGCTTGAGAGTGCTAAAAATAGATTCTTTGTCATCTGATACCCCCAGTTCATCATCTTTTTCTATGATTTGTCCTTCTTTCCACCGACCTGTTCTGAAACCAACATGGAGCTACTGTACATGTAGCACACTCATTTTGCATCGGCAAATTCCAAGGGGACTGACCTTTCCCAATTCCCATTTTTGTATGTAAAGAAGTCCTTATATTATAAGTTATAAACAGTGACAACCCACTCACGGGAGTGATAGCTTGACTTTGTGTACGATTCTTATAGTTACAATGCCAAAAATCACATTTCTGAATAGATATTAGATATATGACCCTTTTTTCAGCTTTAATGAATCCACATCATTTCTTCAGTTCAGCCATGAACATTTGGTTCAAAACAGTTTTGTTTCTTAAATAAAAACATGTAAGTGCCGGATTTTTGGAACCCATTCCCATACCTTCACACATGAATGAACATTTACCAAGAGGAGAATACAGACTGGTGTAAGGGGTAATACAGCATCTATTGCACTGTATTGCTTGTTGTATGGGTGGGACGACATGGTTATCAAAGACGATCTGAGTAACTTTGACTTTACGAAGTACGAACCAGCACCCCTGCTGATTGTTGGCTGTTGCACAAATTAGTCCATGTCCCTCACTCAAAATAAATGTGATGGGATATGGATACTTCTTGATCATCTCACCTTTTATTAACCATTCACACTCTGAATCTACGGGATAAGTTTGATTCGGATGGTCCGATATCGTTCCTTCCAAATCAGTCAAAACAGCACGCCCGAGTGTGCCAATTCCGTAACAAGATGCGGCGCACATTTGAATTTCCAAACAGAAAATACCAATAACAAGAGCGCATAATAGAGTTTTCCAACATGATATCAATTCTACATTCATTGATTTTAATCGAGAAGACACTCTGCTATCTATGCGTGAAGTTTTGGTGTGTTGTTCAAGTGTGTTCCTCGGTAAATCTCCGCGACAAACATCAGAATCTGCCCGCCGTAACCTGCCACTTTTCCACATTTCTAAAGACTTCTGTCCGTCTTTTCCCCGATAAAAATTGTGGTTGATCTCTCGGCGTTGCATGTACATCATGTTTTCTGCATTCACTGAATTGTCATCCCCTGTTTCACTCGAATTTGTAGAGTAATAGCCTCGGGATAAATAGTCCGTCTGCTTCACAATAGAATCTATCGCCATGTTGGTAGCGCTGGCGAACAGCTGACCGTCGTACCCGAGCCCCCGACCCCGTCTCCGAGAAGACCCAGTCTAAAGTCCAAACATCCACGGATTTTGGCAGGTCACAACTCCACTAGATGAACACAGTTTTACATCCAATATATGCAAGACATATCCATCCAGGTTTCGGCACCACATTTCACAATATTTTCCACTAAAACAACGATCAAACGGCAAATTTGCTCACTCTTTACATGTTCCAGTCTCCATAGTCGGCCGTACACAAACTCAATTACGTACTGAATGCATACAATTCTTGTGCATTGTAAAATTTTGACTTCTGTACTTCCGTAGAAGCGTTCTACTCCACGCATCGTAACATACAAGCGGGATGTCAGTAGTCGAAACTTACTAATGATGGCGAATACTTCATTTTGTACATTTAACTCGTTCAGTCGCCCTCTGTCGTCGAGATTTCAGTTAACATAATGAATTTACTGGTGGATGGATTTCCAAAAGAGAAATTGCAATTACTGTCTGAAGCAAAAAAGCAAAAACAACAAACAAACAAACAAAAAACAAACCATAACAAAACATCAACAACAACAAAACAAAGGAGGGGTGACCTCTGTTTTCGTCAGGCGAAGACTTTTTAGCTAATTGTTTCCCGGGCTTGTTTCGGGCTTGTTTCAGTGTTATTATTTCTCTTCCATTGCTTTGTCTTTTACCTTCCCCTTTTTTGTTTTCGGCCTTTTTAAGAAACGAAGAGCCAGGCGCAGTTCTATCCGGGGGGGGGGGGGGGGGCTCAAACAAAAAACTTAAAAATGAAAATATGAATAAATAACTGAAGCGATGTAGCAATAAAAGAAATAAAATAATTTTCAAATATGTATTTACTATGCCTAAAAATACATGTTTTCAAAAAGTTCCTAACGGTGGGAAGCCCCCCCCCCCCTCCAACACCATTCCCCTGCCTTGTCGCTTCGCTCCCTCGACTTCCCATTTGCATTTTTTTACATCGGCCTACTGTACATCTTCTTGAAACCCTGACAACAATCCCTGTAATAATCTTCATAAAATATACCTTTAAAACAGTCTAGCCTATTTACTATGTTTAGAAACACGTCTTTGCTACGCGTATTTTCAAAAAAAATCTTGCCGTGGGTTCCCCCTCTCACACCCGTCCCCTGCCCCCTCGCAAATATGAAAAAAAAAAATCTTTTTGACATCCTGAATCTTCATAAAATATACACACCAAGAAAAATAAGTTCAACTTTGCACCTTTAATGGTGCAGACCAATGTCACACATGGGACCACCTTTAAAGGTGCAACTTTGCACCATTCTGAAAGGTGCAGCCTTTCTGAAAGTTGCAGATTGCACCATAGGAAATTAAAAAGTATTCTTCTTTTCTTGTAAACTGTGTGTGTGTGTGGCGTGTGTGTGTGTGTGTGTGTGTGTGTGTGTGTGTGTGTGTGTGTGTGTGTGTGTGTGTGTGTGTGTGTGTGTGTGTGTGTGTGCGTGTGCGTGTGCCTGTGTTTGTGTGTGTGTGTGTGTGTGGGTGCGTGTGCGTGCCTGTGTGTGTGTGTGTGTGTGTGTGTGTGGGTGTGTGTGTGTGTGTGTGTGCGCGTGTGTGTGTGTGTGTGTGTGTGGTGTTGTGTGTGTGTGTGTGTGTGTGTGTTGTGGTGTTTGAACCGCAATTACGTTCATTCGTGTGTTATTTACTATTTACATTGTAATACGATTTATTAACACTTAACTCGTGCATATTATGGCCCTGCCGGGGCTCGAACCTGCGACCTTCTTTTCGGAAAGCCTTTTTACGCCGGTTTGATTACAGTCTCACTGGTTTCCTTTTAACATCGTAGTATTCAATATTTTCACTTCTTTTACTTATGGCATGACATTATGACTGACAATTTGTTGGTAAAAAAATGTTTACAAAGTATAAGTTAGTTTGCGAGAGAGCAGAGCGAGCGAGTTTGAAAATTGAGGCATTTTTACATCGAATATGTTTCATTTTTTGCATTTTTTTGTCGGTTATTGGGATATTTTGTTGGTAGAAAATGACATGATTCTCTTTTCTATCACTGACGACATGACGTTATGATAATATGATTCACAAATTACCGGCAAAGCAACATCAACAAAATCTTGGTCGTTATGCGAGCGAGAGCGAGCGAGTTTGAAAATTTTTGCTTTTTTATACACTTCAAAAACTGCCATTTCGAGGCTTATTTTCGTCGGTACTCGAGACATTTTGTTGGTACGAGATGTCATGGGTGACGGTCTACATGTACCGACAAAATATCAGATGTTTCGACAAATCTCGGAAAATGCATTATGGGGGGGGGGGGGGGCAATCCATCTGACCACGTTTGTGCATCAGTTGGAAACTTGGAAACAAAGTGTTCTGCTCTTTTTCCTCCAAGATGTTTTCCTAAACTTACATGTTGCTGAAAATTTTGAATCTCTCAACAGGTTAATGGTATGGACCTGTAAACATTTTGTCGGTACAACATGATGTTTGGGTCGGTTTAATTTGAAACGTTGTCGATGAAGTACACTTGACTCAAGTTGACTGTACTATACCGACAACGTTCCAAATGTCATCAATCCCATGACGAGGCGGTTTGCCGGATTATCAGAAAACACTTGATATGAAGAAAATCACTTATGCGAGCGAGCGGAGCGAGCGAGTTTGGAAAAAAAGATTTTTCTATTGAAAAAAAAGCAATTTCTTTCAGTACTTTTGTTGGTTTATAAGATATTTCTAAAATTCTGACTACAATCCCTAATAATCTGAATAATATATGCCTAAAATCACGTCTTTTCTATGCGTAACTACGTATTTTTCAAAAAGTTCAGACCATGGGATAGGGTTATCCACCACACCCTCCCTCGCAAGTATGACTACCAATCCCTAGCTTGATAAAAAAATTGAAATATGTATTTACCGTGTGTAGAATCACGTCTTCTCTATGCGTATTTTCAAACAATTCCTACCGTGGGAGGGGTATCCCTCTCCCACACCCTCCCCAGCTCGGTCGTTTCCCTCCCTTACAAGTAGGCCTATGACCCAATTGCAGTTTTTCACATACTTCCTGTACATCTTTTTGAAAATCCAACTACAATCCCTAATAATTTTCAAAGAATAAACACACAAAATATGTATTTACCATGCTTAGAATCACGTCTTTTCTATGCGTATTTTCAAAAAGTTCCTACCGTGGGAGGGGAATCCCACTCCCACACCCTGTACCCCGCTCTGTCGCTTCGCGCCCTCGCAAGTATAACTACCCAATCCCTAGTTGGATAAAACAAAGTTGAAATATGTATTTACCACGCCTAGAAATCACGTCTTTTCTATGCGTATTTTCAAAAAGTTCCCATCGTGGGAGGGGGATATCCCCCTTCCACACCCTCCCTCGCAAGTTTGACTACCCAATCCCTAGCTTGCTGAAAAAAAGTTGAAATATGTATTTGTCATGCGTAGAAAACCGTCTTTTCTGTGCGTCTTTTAAAACAATTCCTACAGTGTGTGTGTGTGTGTGTGTGTGTGTGTTGTTGTGTGTGTGTGTGTGTGTGTGTGTGTGTTGATCGTGTGTTGTGTGTGTCAGAAAGGGCTCGGGAGGGGCGGGGCGGTAGCGTGAAGCATATCTCGTATAATGGTATTTAAATTGTGAGGTAAAAATGTATCGTGATTATATGGGTGTATTGCTTATTATATTTCCGCGACAGTTTGTTTCGGCTCTGAATCTATTGTCGAGTACACTTAACCCTACACCCACAAAAAACAACCTCACACAACCTTACCCCAACCTCATAACCAAGACACTCAAATTCTGAACAGGAAACACCAACAACACATGGCTCAATGGCAATCACAACCTAAAAACAATGACAATACACACCCGTACCCACAAACCATACCAAAAAGACAACCACCATAAAAATCAATAACACAAAAACCCAAAAACCACAATAAAGAAACAAACCCTAGACAACACAAAAAAACCAATAACTCTACACACGCCATAACAAAAACAAACCAACAACCACCACACACCAACCAGACTTACATATGCATCTAAAATATCACCAGTCCACTCCACAAATCACACACAGAGAAATGAAAAAAATTGTCACTCGAGGCATCTGATCGG
>JZLH01S0612182.1:6078-17755 GCA_001188425.1 Eucidaris tribuloides
GACATTTATGATTGTGGGTAGTGGCTCACTTGGTGCCGAACAATTCCTACAGATCAGGTAACTATATCACAAGTGGCGTCCGGAAGCGGGGGGCTATGAGGAGGGCACTTGCCCCCCCCCCCTAATAATTTCTTTTGGGGGCAAAACAGTTTTTGCCCGCCCCCCCTTCCAATGGTGCCCCCTGAAGTGACAATATAATAATTAATTTTCGAATTATTTCAAGAAAAATGAGCAATAAAGGCCAATTTTCTTGTCTAAAATATATTGTTCAAATTTCAAATAACAGAAAAGTGAAAATTATATCGTTTCTTCCCTGACGGGCCCACTTACACTTTATAAGTCAATTTAAGTGTATAGATGGTGGCTAAACAATGATTTCATGACGAATGTTGCCCAGATGAAAGGGACATACGCTTTTAAACCCTTCACTTATATTGAAACCTTTCTTCATAAGGCTTCTAAGCATATAGAGAGTTATTTTTCATTGCTCGAATTCAACGCCGGTACACGTTTAATAAGCCTTTTAAAAAAATGGAACACTACATTTCAGACTAAAACCGAATGGCAAGATAAAAAGTGGCTAAAAAAGCATTGCAAGACTTGGATATCCTAAACATATTGCCTCAAATTAAGAATAAATCTACATACTAGCTAATTTAATTACCCTAATTTTTTTTTTCCATCATCATTTTTTTGTGACATCACATGTAACGGCGTTCATGAGAAATGAAAAAAAATTAGATGATTTTGACAGAAAACTCTCGCTATCTGGTCGTTCTCCGCATTAATATGTAAAATGAATAAATGGCTGAAGGATATCAAAAGAACATGTGACTTCTCTTATGTTGAGGTCACATTAACATGAACCCAGCGTATCAATAATTTTTGAAAGCTCTATAAGGCGTAACTTCATATACTCTATTTTTTATTTACAATTATAAGTCCTATTGATAAAATAATGCCTTTAAAATATGTTCTTACCAGGCTAGAAGTCAACGTATTTTCTACGTCTAATTGATATCAAATTTATATCTTCCTGCCGTCGGATGGGGTATCCCCTTCCCAACACCCTCCCCGCTTCGTAATGATTTCGCTCTCATTGCCAGTATGTCTACACAATTCTCAAGTGAATTATAATATATGCCATTTACCGATGCTATGCGTATTTTCATCAAAGTTGTGGGAGGAAATAACGACCCTCCACAGCTTCGGTCCCGCTTCGCTCCCTCGCATAGTTACTTTGTTAACTAACTTAATTACAGTCTTGTTAACACCCCCTACTTCCCTGTAATCTGTTTGAAAAACCTGACCTACAACAATCCCCCCAATAATATCTGTCAAATACCTTAATAAAATATGGTATCCATCCCTAGAATCAACGTCCCGTCTTCTGACTGCGTATTAAAAAAGTTCCTACCGTGGAGGGGTATCCCCTCCCAAAAAAGGCCGACCTCCGGTCCGCCTTCGTTTTCCTCTGGGGAAGTATGACCAATTACAGTTTTTTCAACATACTTCCCTCTACATCTTTTTGGAAAAAATGACTACAATGATCATCCCTTAATATTCAGAAAGTAATATACCTTTAGAATATGTATTTACCGATGTCTAAGAACACCGTTTTTTCTATATGCGTATTTCAAAAAGTTCCGTACCGTGGAGGGGTAATCCCCTCACATGCCCCTCCCCCCCCGCTCGATCGCTTAACGCTCCCTCACTGTTTCTCGCCTCAAGCCCCCCAGCTAAGAACAAACCCTTGGGAAAAAATGTTCTCAATCTCTAACCACCCCTCGCCTGGGCCGCGACACCTCTTCGCCAGCTATCGGTAGTTCGCTCCCATCGCAGAGGAAATCTCACACTGTTCCATAACTGGTGCCCCGCCATCGAGTATTTTGCGGCCCTCCAAACAAAAGAATTAACGGCGAGCCGCCTGACTATACAAAAAGGATTCTGCTGTGAAATCCCTTGTAGCCAGAACGTTGACCTCTCCTTAAAACTCAACTCCACTGTCCACACTCTCTCGTGTTAAGCAAACCCCTCCGTTGTGTACCCCTCTATCGGATTCTATTTTTATACAGTGCTCGACGAGGAATTAAATAAAAATACCAGTAATGTTTTGCTTGATTCTCCTTAAGTAATTATCAGAAATCTAGCCAAACAACAAAAATCCTTCCAGCTGGGAAGATCTTACAACGCGTTCTAAAGTCCTCGCGCTAAAATAAAAAAAAACAGTTTTAGCTCATTATTGGTTCATTTGAAAGGAATTTATCAAAGGGTATTCCCGACTAAATGTCCGCTACATTTAAAATAATTAATCAATCTGAAATAGATAGTTTCGGTGGGTTGTTAATGGATAAATGGCAAAATTTAATGAGAACTTGAGCGTGCAAGTTCTCGTCTATATAATATCTCTCGTCAACAGAAAAAAACAACAAAATCTTAAAAGGCAGTAAAAATACGAATAGGACATGATGCTTACATTCCACTTAATCAACGCGCCATAGCTCTCTTAGCTTTTCAATACCGCTTTGTTCTGTTTAAATTGCTTGGTTAATCTCGAAATGCTCTGATTAAAAGATGAAAGGTGAAATCACAATGTGGCCACTGTTTACTAGTAAGGGGATCTGATGAAAGTAAAAGCTGGCAGACAATTGTGATTTTTTTACCTTTCCGTTATCAACTAAACAGTATTTTGAGATTTTATTTGATTAAACATATACAAATTTGTACTATTTGACAGCCCAGAACCTTTTTTAGGTACCCTTCATGTTGAATGTTAATTTATATGCTGAATTGTTGCAAAGAAATATTTTCTAATTGCCCGAGAGGGGCTTTTTCCACTTACTTTACAGTTTCTTAAAGACATGTTAAAAAAATGCAATAGATAAAAGTGAATCGACTGAGGAATAAAGAACAGTGACAAATAACACTGATTCTGATGTTCTTTGATGTTTCAAGAACGAAGGAATACGTATACCGGTAATAATTCACAAATAAAAGCAACCTTATTATATTGAATTATTTGCGTAATGTAGGTTAACCCCAAGTAAAGGTAAAATGAAATTTTTAGTATATCAATGATTCCTGCATAATAAAAACTATTTTGCGTTATTTACGATTAGATATTTTAATCCAAACTGAAAATCTCCAAAAGAAAGGGCAACTAAGACAATGACGATTCTTCATCTTAAAATTAATAAAGTGGAAATTACAATTTTGTCAAGGCCTGAAGTAAAAAATAACAGACAAAAACCCATTGTCGTTTTCCCCGTTTTTGGGTAATTTTCAGAAATCTTACAATATATACAAGGGAATCAACTAAAATTGTTTTTGATTATTTCAGTTTTCGCAGGGGAGGACATTCTGAATAATTTAACTGATTTAATATACTCGCCGTTTCGTATACACATACAGTAAAAAATCCTAGACAGACAGATTAAAGGAGTGTAAATCTTCAATATGAAGTGGACTTTGCGTTCAACCAGAATATATACCGCAAACCAAAATTCTCTTAGTTTTTGAACTATCACTATTCAAGCTTACATAACCCAACCATGCACCACGGTCACCGCAAAACCACCGGTAGATTATACGCATGAAAACACTTTTTAATATTCTATCTTTTACGTCAGATTTCCAATGCACTCCGTTATATCCTCAAAATCCTTGTCTTATTATGTTCGGCTGCGTTAATCTATGATTCTATACAAAACACAAACCCACCGAACATGATGAAGGCACAACTTTTAACTGTGGGAAACTATGTCATTTTGAATTGACCGGCTGAAGTTATGGGCGACAAAATTACTCTTGTCCTCAAACGAACCCTATATCCAATGACATATCAAATCATCCCAGACGGTTTCATACATATAATTTACAGGCAACCGAAGAACAATACTTCAAAATTAAAAAAACGAAGAAAAGATACATTCTCACTACAACCGGTTTACACTTTAGTGTAATGGTAATACGTGTTTGGCTAGAAATTGTAATTCGGAACAGCAACTGGAATACGATTGAGACAAAAGAACTTTTATCACCCGCTCCTCTCACACAAAAAAGCCATGTTTCCACCTATTCCGTGACAGTTTGTCCAAAAGAACAATTCGAGAGTTATAGTTTGTTCTTTTTGTCAAAAAAAAAAAAAAAAAAAGGGGGGGAAATGATAACAAAAAAATTAGTAGGACCTATGTACGGCAAAAATAAATTTCTTCCATAAATCTTACAACTTAAAATCAAGCGGCTCCTGAACACATGAGTCATGTTTTCGTCCTCCATTTTGCCCCAACCAACATGATACCTTGATACTCGCGAAATTCATGCTAATAACACAGACCTCTTGGACATAATATACATCAATATCTGCTAATAATATTTTTTAATTTTTCTCTCAGAGATAAGAATGGACCAATGAATAAATGCATAGGCGTAACCCAGGTGCTTTTCCAGAAGGATGTTTTGAATGGTGTATTAATGACGTGTGATTAATCCAAAAAAATACAAACCACCACAATCCCACAATCGAAAACCTGGTTCGAACATTGTAAATTTCTAAGCACCTAAATTTTTTCTGTATAACCGGGTGGGGTGTTGCTCAAAAAAGGGTAAGTGTTTGAAGGCCCCATAACACCGCCAATAGCGTGAATGAATTGTCCGTTAACGTTTAACAAATGTCCCACATAAAAATTATCAGAAGAACATAAAAGACCCAATAAAATATAAGAACGTAGTCTATTGATCATTATTGGTCCCATTTAAATCCGGAATCCTCCCATACTCAACTATATTTACTTATAAAATGTATATGACAATGTTCACACACTTGTTTAAATATCGATGTATGTGTAAATCTTGATAATTTTTTACCGATAATTTCTCGAATCAATGTTGTTGATAAATGAGATATTATAGGATGGATCTGAAATTTGTTTTCTCTATATACTTTCCAGGCCATACAGGCAAGCCTGCCAATTAGAATCGGGCGAATAGAAAGCGTATAAACACAACTGCCAACGATAACGAAGGAGCTCATGTAGAATCAACGCATTGGGTGAATGTCCTCATTCTCGCCACTCACAAAAATGCTATGAAGCATAAATTAAAAATTGGCGAACATAAATGTGACGTGTCTTCCGTAAATAATTTATTTTTAAGTACTACTTGTTGCTCAGCATTACAAAAAATAACCATTTTCTGTTTTCTCTCTTTTGATGTTTGCCTTTTAAACGAATCGTTGTACATTTTAATCCCCATGTACATGTATTGAAGGGGGTAACTAAACGTTGAAAGGTAACTTGTTAGGTAATTAAAATTAGAAACACTTGTAAAGAAACTCGATAACCAGATGGAGTAAGGAATGGCGTCGCACATCCCCGCACACATCGCAGTAAAAAAGGAATAATGATAAAAGTTCACAGTTTCGTAATTCTTATTGTAATATATGAGAAAGTTATGATATTTCCAACACCTTATGCAACATGAATAACATCCATCTCTTTTAACGTATTCATGAAAGCATGTTGAACATACTTGGCATCTTACTTTTAAAAAGACTTAGAATAAAAAAATAATTAACGTCCAATGTTCACATATAGGTTACATTTATCGCGCAGACACTACGTAGACATGGCACACCAAAATGTGAACATTCGAGATAAAATAAAACTAACGTTTTTGACAACCTTTGAAATCACGCGCCCTCCTCACTATTTCTAACTTTGGTGAATCGGTTTGGGAAGTCAAAGCCTATAAGCAAAGCATGCTTGTAACGCGCGAAAACATGAATAAAATGATGTTGAAATAAAAGGAAGTGGTGCAATCATTATCTTGAAAAATCTTTATTGAAACAAAAACCGAGAAACCACGTTTAGGAATAAACTAACAGAGACGACAAAATGCCCCTGAGTTGCTAATATCCGGGTCTCGCCACACCTTTACGCCACACTGAAAGCAAGATTGATTGGGATTTTTGTATCACAAGTATTGCAAATTAGATTATTAGCAAAAATCTGCGAGCAAAAGACGGGAGTAATGGGGGTTTAGTGATTCATGGGGCTGGTGACTCTAATCCCGAAGTCCAGGAATTAACAGTTTTTTTTGGTACAGTATTATTTTTTGTATGTCTACAGAATACGCAATTTATGCATGTACGTAAAACCGTGACTTATCGCACATACTCATATTCTATCTATTATTCTTTACGTCTAAAATCACAACAGGAAGTAATGCCACATTATAAATTCATGTTTAACATGTATTTATTAAAAATAACAATTCATTGCCTTTTACGGGTTGGTATAACCACGAAATGGAAAAATAACATTGTTCTAATATCGTAGACCAATTCGACTTCTCTCTGCCAGCCTCATGGAGTCACGCCTCCCTCTCACACTCCCCGCCCCAACTTTCAAGTTGCTGTTTGCCCAATGCATGTGCCACATGTTTCGTATTAGAAATTTGTCTTATATCAAGGTGATAATTGACTAACATTGTTAGCGGTAACCTTTATACTCTTTTGAAAATTGAATCATTTTCAAAAATAAAATACTTGTATATCAAGTTCATTGTTGTAAAACCTCAAATTGTTTTTTAGTACAAGTTCAGTAATAAGATTCGTTCAATTTTTTTTAAAAGTTATTTCATATCATACCATATAAGCATGTTTTTTTAAAGTTATCATATCACCACTATAAGCATATATTTTGTGGTCTCTTTCACCAAAAATACAGTAAACTTTGCTGTTATGTTTTGTATTAATATTAAAATGTTTGGTAATAAAGCTTTCAAGTTCATATGGTAAGGAAGTGAAATCAAATACGTCCAATGCTCTGTTGCCTTTGACCTTTACAACTCCAAAATCTAATCATTTAATCGGTGCATAATATTTGACCCAATTTTTATTAAGTGAGTGGGTTCTTAGACTGTTGCGGTAAAGATTCGAAATCAGACATGTAAACGGTCCTGACATTTGACCTTTAATCGGCAGTGACACGACTGGGAGAAGTATAAGAACCAACTGAGTTGAAACATATACTAATATATACACCGTCTAGAGTGTATTTTTTACGTTCAAGTGGTAACGAGAATCTGACGAACGAACGGACGCACGGGCGCGAGTACGTGGGACAACCCGGAAACATGATGCCTCCGGCCACCTTCGGTAAGGAGGCATAAAAATGCAAATTTCTTAAACTGATAATGTGATTGTAGGAGGTAACACTACACAGTGTATTTAGGCGAACGCTACCTCACTTAACAGAGATGCTTATGAAATCATAATGTGAACACTTGGATTCACACATTCAGCGTGGCTGAATTGGAGTAGGCCTATTATAGTGACACTAGCGTGGCTGAATTGGAGTATATGCATAGATTTTTTTTTTCTGTGAAGAAAACCAAATTAATATCTCAGTTAAAAGCTGAAGTAGTCACCCTAATTTTGAATAAAGATTTTAAAAAGAGCTTTAATGATGATACAGGTAATAAGTGTACATGTAGTTTTTTTTTAGCAATTGCAGTGGGATGTTTTGTGTGTGTTTCCCCTTGTGCTAGTTTAAAGCAATAAAACTCCCTATCTGTGTGTACCCATGTTTTCGACAATGTGGCCTACAGTCACATCGTGTTCTGCAAATATAACGAGCCGACTAATCGTGTTTTCACTGCATCAGTTACCATAGCAATCGTGACACCTGAGCTTCCCAATAAGAAGAAGCTACTCGAAGGGTGCCGAGTCCGTGTTCGCATTATGACCGATGTCAATGCCATCGTCATCGACTCATCCACTTTCTCATTCCGCTTCCCGAATGTCTCTGTTGCCCTGCCTTTCAATCTGCCTGTCTTTCCTTTCTTTCATTCATCTCTTTTCTCCACTTTCTTTCCCGGCCTGCGGTATGTCCTCAAACTCAGACCATATCATCCATCAAATTTCATGTTTTTAAATGGGCACTTATGCATCCCCCCCCCCCCAAAAAAAAACCTCACACCAGCAAAAGGTCGTTAATAGTAAATTGCTACTAAACTGAAAAAAAAACTTATTCGATATTTCTGCCTAACATACTGATAGACATGATAGAAGGATAAGTTGAATAAGCAAAATAAAAGGTTGAATATAATAGAAGGTGCTGTCACTGCACGGCCCTTTTATAAGTTGAAATAGTATTTCAGTTTTTAGAGTGTAATGGAACGCTGGATCAAAATACATAAAGATAACAATCATACGCTTAATATCCTGAAGGAGTCATACCACTTAACACAACGTTAACCTCCGTCGAAGCATGAGAATGAAACAATAGAGAATAAAAGAAACATTTTATACCTTAATTAGCCGGACATTTCTCCGGGCTTTACAAATCCTTTGCGGAGATTATATGTACAACGTATAAGATTGCGCATGCTTTCAGTCAGACCATGGATCCATGGTCAGATCATGAACACACTGTGTCCACTTTTCCATGTAAAATGATCGAACCAAAGGCCTGAAAACTCGATTAAACCAAATTATCTGAGACAACGTGCATGTAAACCACCAGACTTGACAGCCATTCCCACCATCAGCCTGGAGGAAGAATTAGCAACGGATGCAAGACGGGTTTTCGAGTAAATTGAGTAAACCTGAAAAGAGGGAAAGATTGTAAGATTGAATTGATTCCTCATAACATGACATTCACGATAATTCCAATTGGTGTTCGAATACCGCACTTCAGTTTATTGTTTCTGCGTTGCCTTTCGACCACAGGGCAGGGTACCATGCTACCCTTGCGTCAGCATACTTATGAACTCGCCTGCAGATTACAAAACCTAATCCTCGTATGTTCCTAACGACTATTTTCAAGATTCTCAATTAGCTCTTTTGTTCATCATATAATTTCCGCGTTCACTTGTCTTTGGCTGATACGAGAGAATTTTGCAATTTAAACCCATATTTGCAGTAGAAGACGTTTTCAAAGCCAAAGGATCTTAACAATTGTAGAAATTCTTTCATTAAGCAGTTTTATGTATCAGTGTAATAACATGTAATATTTACCACTTTTAGGCTCAGGTCTCAAAAACAAACACCTGTAATCTCGTTCAAAACACCCTTCCATAAGACTCTCCAGCTTCTTCACACCGAAGCCCAGAGGGACCGAATTACTGGCAAACAAGTCGTCTAACAATTGTCCGAGATAACATTTTGACCCCCGCAAACTCTCCAAGGTCCAATAACCATACTTAACAGTGAAAATCAAAACTCAGAATTGTTCGATAAGGGTATCACAAGACCTTTTTGTTGCTGTTACAACAAAAGAGTATAAGCATGATAAGGTTGTTTTGTGAATTTTTGTATGGGAAAATGAACCGTTTCTCCTGGTAAGCTCACCTATTCTCCTAAAACGAAACCTAACATCTCCCTACAATTTCTTTCAGAAACCCGTCCATACCCTTCCACCTCCAGCACGAAACCCACAGAGAATTAAGAGGAATGACTCGGCAAACAAGTTAATCTAACATTGAGAGCATGACTGTAACTTCCGGCAACTCCTTGTCAGAAATCATTCGACCTGAGGGAATCAGGAAATCATCGGGCTTTTGTCAGATAAACCTTTATGGGTGCCGGTTATAAAACATGTTCAGGTTGTTTCTCCCTGTCTCTGTTTGTTTTTAAGTAACACTTTTCTTTAGTGGAACGTCAACGTAAAGCTCAATCTGTCCTCTTTGCTTTCATGCACCAAACACTCGCAAAAAAACTGTCTGAATAGTAAATTTTTAAGAAAATTAAGATTGACGACAGCGCGAACGTAAGGAACATCAGTTCTCACAGAAACAACACAATAGCAAACTCTATTTACACTCTCTTATAATCTTTTGTACATTTTGCCAGAAACACCTAAACATGAACAACGGACAGATAACTAAATTGATAAGAACCCTGTTACCTAATAAGCAAAACCTCACACATTTTCATCAAACCAGACCTCGCAACATAATGGTATATCGTTTATGTATTTTTAAACAGTTGGTGAAGCATAAGACTAGATGTATTCTCCTAGTTTGAAAAGTAGGTGTACATGTAAAAGAAGGACAAATATTCTTTTTCCACACTGTGGAATTCGGGGTTCTGTGTGGTTAACCCCGCGAGGACTTATAAGGCCACACGTCTTGGCACAAGACCGTTTTGATACAGTGGTGGTGGGTTAATTTCCTGGAGGTAAAACGTATCGCATTTAACGTCCCTGACACCTATGATAGATATCCAAGCGCCAGGCTAGATGGCAGTAGCTATTGTCATTTCAAAAATAAAACTAAATTAAATATTGACTCAAAAAACCGCAAGAAGTCGAATAGCAATATCAAAACTATCGAATATGACGCACCTGGTAAATACAACTGTCCACAACTTGCCCCGTGTTCACGGCGTACAAGTATCTCATATTCTGGCCATATCAAATAATTGGCTGATAATACAAGAAAAACTCCTATTTAAAGTAGCTAAATTACTGGAAACTTCATTTGAATTATTCTTCACCGCCGGAATGGAGATAGCTATTATGGACGAGGAGGCTCTATTAATCGGGAAATATTAAAAAATAAGGGCGCTTTAAACAACAATTTTATTTTTAATTGTTATTATATTATTAATTATTAATTATTAATATTATTAAATTATTATTAATTATTATTATTATTAAGTATTATTATTATTTTATGAATAATATTATTAATAATCATTTGTAATTATATTAAGAGTAAGTAGTAACTTAATTTCATTTAGCCATAACATTCGTAATCAATTTATAAGATTAATACAATACCCAGTAGTGTAGTTGAGTCCACGGTTCCCCGAAGTAGAATATTCAATTAACTAAACCGTGTGGTAAGTCGTTAAATCGTTTCTTAACATTGTGACTTTCGAGTCGGAGTCCTTTACAATGCCACTACTGCACGTCAATAGTTCTCTATTAATGTAAGTAAACAAACTTTCTAATTTCAATAACGTTTGAATGCAATCTTGCATGAACGGGCCGTTCCCGATCTGCTCCACGTCAAGATTCTGTCCTCTAAAAATTTGTTGAACTGTTTTTTCGATAAAACTTACTTGTA
Source organism: Eucidaris tribuloides (assembly GCA_001188425.1). Taxonomy (NCBI): domain Eukaryota; kingdom Metazoa; phylum Echinodermata; class Echinoidea; order Cidaroida; family Cidaridae; genus Eucidaris; species Eucidaris tribuloides. Next base: position 17,155 of record JZLH01S0612182.1, read on the forward strand.
ATGACAAACATGAAATGATATTAGCAGGCCGATCACGCATATTTATTGTCCTGGTTCTGGCAGTTTATCTCCCGCCTGTTTGGTGATATTCCCCCTTTCGCCCTCAAAGAGGATTGTATTTAGACCTCAGAATGAATATGAAATATCAACCCAAGCGGCGGATTTTTTCACCTAACCACAAACAAGGAAATACATTTCAGTAAAACTCAGCTTCCGGCTTGACACAGAGGTAAAGAAGAATCGCTCCACCAAATACGTTTATAAATTGCCATTACGTCAAAGGGTGAATGCAAATAAAAGATTGATAAGTTTGACGATAAATTTAAATCGATTCAGAATACGAAGGAAAAATGTTCCACATCAGTGACACTTCGTGGTTCAACACATGCCGATCAAATTTTGGTCAGACTATTTGTACTCAATTCCTTCACTACTTAGAAGAGAACTATTCAACTCACGAAACAACGCAAAAACCTTGCATGGGAACCACATATTCACTAACAATGCAAAAACCTTATGAGAACACAATATTCACGACAATGCCAAATTGAATGGAACATGTGCATATTTAAGTATTGGTATGAATTATCTCTCTCAACAA
>JZLH01S0612182.1:17780-29521 GCA_001188425.1 Eucidaris tribuloides
TAACTTGCCATTGGCAGTGTAACTTTCCAAACTTTTGTATTCTAGGGTGTTTATTTGTCCATTTGAACACTACTATGTAGCTCAGATATCAAAGTTTGACAATTTTTTAAATTGAAGCTCCACAATGTTAGCCTATCACTTTAAGTGAGTGGGTAATTCTTAGACTGTTGCGGTAATGATCCGAAATCAGACATGTAAACGGCCCTGACATTTGGGCAGTGACACGACTGGGAGAAGTCTGAGAACCAACTGAGTTGAAACATATACTAATATATACACCGTCTAGAGTGTATTTTTTACGTTCAAGTGGTAACGAGAATCTGACGAACGAACGGACGCACGCGCGCGAGCACGTAGGACAACCCGGAAACATGTAGTCTCGGTTCCAGACCATCCAACTTTTTCTCCCTCCGAGTAGCTATATGCGACGCAGTCAGAAAACTATAGTTCAAGACAGTCAACTGATAGTAGGCCTAATTTTTCTAGGAAATAGGATAAGTTCTTGCGTCTGGAAGCCAGACTAGGAAACATGATGCCTCCGGCCACCTTCGGTAAAGAGGCATAAAAATGCAAATTTCTTAAACTGATAATGGGATTGTAGGAGGTAACACTACACAGTGCATAGGCAAATGCTTATGAAATCATAATGTGAACACTTGGATTCACACATTCAGCGTGGCTGAATTGGAGTAGGCCTATCTAGCGTGGCTGAATTGGAATATAGTGACACTGATATGTTTAAGCAAACAGATCATAAAAACATTCGCCAAAGATTCAAACACTGACATAATGCATGCTAAAGATCATGATCAGACCATGCTATAGATTGTTTTTTCTGTGAAGAAAACCAAATTGATATCTCAGTTAAAAGCTGAAGCAGTCACCCTAATTTCGAATAAAGATCGAAAAGAGCTTTAATGATGATACAGGTAATAAGTGTACATGTAGTTTTTTTTTTTAGCAATTGTAGTGGAATGTTTTGTGTGTGTTTCCCCTTGTGCTAGTTTAAAGCAATAAAACTCCCTGTCTGTGTGTACCCATGTTTTCGACAATGTGGCCTACAGTCACATCGTGTTCTGCAAATATAACGAGCCGACTAATCGTGTTTTCACTGCATCAGTTACCATAGCAATCGTGACACCTGAGCCTCCCAATAAGAAGAAGCTACTCGAAGGGTGCCGAGTCCGTGTTCGCATTATGACCGATGTCAATGTCATCGTCATCGACTCATCCACTTTCTCATCCCGCTTCCAGAATGTCTCTGTTGCCCTACCTTTCAATCTGTCTTTCCTTTCTTTCATTCATCTCTTTTCTCCACTTTCTTTCCCGGCCTGCGGTATGTCCTCAAACTCAGACCATATCATCCATCAAATTTCATGTTTTTCAATGGTCACTTATGCATCCCCCCCCCCAAAAAAAAAAACTCACACCAGCAAAAGGTCGTTAATAGTAAATTGCTTCTAAACTGAAAAAAAAACCTTATTCCATATTTCTGCCTAACATACTGATAGACATGATAGAAGGATAAGTTGAATAAGCAAAATAAAAGGTTGAATATAATAGAAGGTGCTGTCACTGCACGGCCCTTTTATAAGTTGAAATAGTATTTCAGTTTTTAGAGTGTAATGGAACGCTGGATCAAAATACATAAAGATAACAATCATACGCTTAATATCCTGAAGGAGTCATACCACTTAACACAACGTTAACCTCCGTCGAAGCATGAGAATGAAACAATAGAGAATAAAAGAAACATTTTATACCTTAATTAGCCGGACATTTCGCCGGGCTTTACAAATCCTTTGCGGAGATTATGACGTACAACATATAAGATTGCGCATGCTTTTAGTCAGACCATGGATCCTACTAGGATCCATGGTCAGATCATGAACACGCTGTGTCCACTTTTCCATGTAAAATGATCGAACCAAAGGCCTGAAAACTCGATTAAACCAAATTATCTGAGACAACGTGCATGTAAACCACCAGACTTGACAGCCATTCCCATCATCAGCCTGGAGGAAGAATTAGCAACGGATGCGAGACGGGTTTTCGAGTAAATTGAGTAAACCTGAAAAGAGGGAAAGATTGTAAGATTGAATTGATTCCTCATAACATGACATTCATGATAATTCAAATTGGTGTTCGAATACCGCACTTCAGTTTATTGTTTCTGCGTTGCCTTTCGACCACAGGGCAATTCCAATCTACCCTCGTCAGCATACTTTGACTCGCCTGCAGATTACAAACCTAATCCTGTATGTTCCCTAACGACTATTTTCAAGATTCTTATTAGCTCTTTGTTCATCTATAATTTCGCTCACTTGTCTTTGGCTGATACGAGAAATTTGCAATTTAAACCCATTTGCAGTAGCATACGTTTCAAAGCCAGGATCTAACCTTGTCTAGAAATTCTTCATTACAGTTTAGTGTTCAGTGTAATACATGTAATTATTTACCACTTTAGGCTCAGGTCTCAAACACCTGTAATCTCGTTCAAACACCCTTCCATAGATTCCAGCTTCTCACACCGAAGCCCAGAGGGAACCGGAATTACTGGCAAACAAGTCGTCTACATTGTCCGAGACATTTTGACCCCCGCAAATTCTGCAGGTCCAATATCATACTTACAGTGAAATCAAAACTCAGAATTGTTCGATAAGGGTATCACAGACCTTATTGTTGCTGTACACAAAGAGATAAGCATATTAAGGTTGTTTTTGTGAATTTTGTATGGAATGACGTTCTCCTGTAAGCTCACCATTCTCTAAAATCTAAAACCTAAAATCTCCTATAATTTCTTTCAGAATCCCGTCCTACCTTCCAGCCTCCAGCACGGAAACCCACAGAGAATTAAGAGGAATGACTCGCAAACAAGTTATCTAACATTTGAGACATGACTGTAACTCCGGCAATCCTTGGTCAGAAATCATTCGACCTGAGGGATCAAAACATCGGCTTGGTGTCATAAACCTTTATGTTGCCTTATAAAAACATGTTCAGGTTGTTTGTCTGTTTGTTTGTTGAAGTACATTTGTCTTTAGTGACGTCCAACGTAAAGCTCAATCTGTTCTTTGTTTATGAAAACAGCTCCACTGTTGATAGTAATTTAAGAAACTTAAGATTACGACAGCGCGACAGTATGCCATCAGTTTTCACAACACATGCAAACTTATTTATGTTTATAACTTTGTACAGCCAGAAACACCCATGCTAACAATCGACAGAATAACTTTGTAGCCCTGTTACCTATAAGCAAAACCTCACACATTTTCCATCATCCAGAGCTGAAAATAATGAAGTCGTATGTATTTTTAAACAGTTGTGAATGCAAGACTAGATGACCCTAGTTTGAAAAGTAAGTGTACATGTAAAGAGGATAATACTCCACACTGTGGATTGTTTTCTTTCTGTGTTAACCCTCTCAATACCTACAGGCCACACGGCTGCACAAGACAGTTTGACTACAGTGTGGTGGTTATTCCTGGGGTAAACGTATGCATTTAACTCCCTACACCATGTAGATATCCAAGCGCCAGGCTAGAGGCAGTAGCTATTCCACTTTCATATTAGTCTTTAATATTACTCAACCGCGAGTCGAACTAGCAATATCCCTATCGAGAGACAGACGCTGTATCCAACTGAGCCAACTTGCCCGTGTTCACGGGTACAAGTATCTCATATTCTGGCTCATATCAAAAAGTGCTGATCCAATTAATGATACTGCCAAAACTCTCTATTTTTTGTACCAATTACACTGTCCATTGTTTACTTGCAGCGCGTTGGAACATATCTGAATAGTGTTTTGCGCTTTACAAATTTTTATTTTTATTGTTATTATTATTATTATTATTATTATTATTATTATTATTATTATTATTATTATTATTATTATTATTATTATTATTTATGATAATTATTATTAATAATCATTTGTATTATTATTAGTAGTAGTAGTACTTAATTTCATTAGCCATACATTCGAATAATTTATAAGATAATACATACCCAGTAGTTGTAGTTGAGTCCACGGGTTCCGAGTACGAATATTCAATTTAACTAAACCGTGTGGTAGTCGTTAAATCGTTTTACATTGTGACTTCGAGTCGGAGTCTTTACAATGCCACTATTTGCACGTCAATAGTTCTTCTTAATGTAAGTAGAACAAACTTTCTAATTTCAATAACGAGTTTGAATGCATCTTGCATGACGGGCCGTTCCCGATCTGCTCCACGTCAAGATTCTGTCTCTAAAAATTTGTTGACTGTTCTTTTCGATAAAACTTTTAACTTGAAGACAACATGAATGATATTACAGGCCGATCACGCATATTTATTGTCTGTTTCTGGGCAGTTATCTCCCGCCTGTTTGTGATATTCCCTTTCGCCCTCAAAGAGGATTGTATTTAGACCTCAAGAATGAAATGAAATATCACCCCAGCGGCGGATTTTGTCAACCTAACCACAAACAAGGGAATACATTTCAGTACTCAGCTCCGGGCTGTGACACAGAGGTAAAGAGAATCGCTCCACCAAAACGTTTATAAATTGCTTACGTCAAAGGGTGAATGCAAATAAAAGATTGATAAGTTTGAACGATAAATTTAAATCCGATTTCAGAATACGAGAAAAATCGTTCCACATCATGACACTCGTGTCACACATGCCGATCATTTTGTCAGACTATTTGTACTCAATTTCCTTCACCTTACTTCCAATGAGAACTATTCACTCACGAACAACGCAAAAACCTTGCATGGGAACACATATTCACTAACAATGCAAAACCTTGCATGAGAACACATATTCACGAACAATGCAAAACCTTGGAATTGAACCATGTGCATATTTAAGGTATTGGTATGAATTCTATCCTTCATAATAAAATGCAGACGATAACGATTTCTATTCTCTCCAAAACTTCTGTTACTGCCACTTTTATTTCCGTGACCACAGGGTCGTCGATCCATTTTTCAGATGGGGGGGGGAGGGGAAATGAAAAATTGTCAAAAAAATCGGCACGTTCCGCGCGCCAAGTTGGAATACAGAAAAAATGCGTATGTTTGATATTATTTTTATGCTAAGTAATTCAAATATTTTGTAGTGGCTTCCAGTGCATTTTAAAGCACTGTATAACAGTGTTTCCAGTTTAAAAAAATCTGAGCTGCATGATTCCCCATGCTACCAGTGTCTCTGAGGTCTAAAAATGAAGCCCTGAAAAAAGTGCAGTTTAAAATGATCAGTAAGTGTTTTAAAAAAGTAAAAATCATTGAGTGACCATTCCAGCTTTCCCCCATAGACTGCTGTGTTGCAGAATTTCCTATCGCCCGATAGGAAATTGATGTGCCAATTTGTATCTGCACATATTGTACTAGTGACAGCATAACTGTCCAAACTTTTGTGTTCTAAGGTGTTTATTTGTCCATTCAAACACTGTCAGATATGTCAGATAGTAAAGTTTGACAATTTTTTTAACGTGTCTTCCACAGTGTTTTATAGCGTCTTTAAACATATCTTTGTATTTCATATTATGAATTTTTTATTTTTTATTTATTTTTTTTTTTGGGGGGGGGAGGGTAAATCGGTATGTTCACCCCCCACAATATTTTTATTGGGGTGGTGAATGCCCGCCCCCCTCCCCTTTGTCACCCTAGGATCGATGCACCTGTGTGATCAAACTTTTTGTGTACAACCGAAAGTACCCTACTTGTACTCCTGCTACGTTTTCTTCCTGATATAAAGTTGATATCATCACGGAAAGGCAAGGGCTTCCACTGATTAAATCAGAGCGATTTCAATTAAAGCGTTTTTAGGAGGGGTGATTTAGACGGGTTTAAATTGCGATGTTATCCTGTCGTTGAAGGTTATACCACACCTGACTGACACAGTTTCCCATAATTACTTCTGGGAGTGGTAGTACCACTGCAGTCGTGTCTTCTCCTTTATTTCTACTACTGCTATTGCTATACTTCTACTGTGAGTCCTATAATACTCTTCTGCTATCACTGCCACCATTACTTCATAGTCCTGCTGTATATCTATTGCTACTACTACAAATATTATACATGATTTAATAATCAATTCCAGTCTGATATTATACAAAGTGAAACTGATTATCAAAGACATGCAATTTTATTGGGTTCATTTTCGTTGACTTCTGTCTTATAAGACATGCATATACAGTAAATGTGAGAAATCAAATTAGAACATAATCACGAGAGTCGTTTAAAATCAAAGTTACTCATCGGTGTAAACTACACAGGTTGAAAAAAAATAATATATATACAAATATATATATATATATATTTATATATATATATACAAATATATACATATATATATATATATATATTATATATATATATATACTCACTCTGACAAAGTCGACGAAAACCTTAGCTTAATTGGTCACTCAATACAGTGTATCACATTTATAATGGATTTGTACATTACATTTATTCGATAAGAGCCACATTGATAAATCTGTCGGAGTGTACAAATTTGGGAATCACAGAGTACACTAAAGGGCAAGACATCAGCAAAATAAACTGGCTAAGTTAACGGTGATAAGGACCATATAGTAAAATTTACTTCTTATGGTAGCAAATCAATTTGGATTATGAAACAAAACTTTGATGTTTATTGATAATAAGATATTAAATCAAATCAAACTAGCCGAGCCAAGGGTTTGAAGACGATGCTGTCAATTCCATTACAAGTCGACGGAATCAAAACTGATTGGAGTGGAGTCATGGTGTTTATCTAGTTAATTTGGTGTGTGCATATTATTCCTTGTGTGTTTTGTACAATACAGCATATACTGTGGCGTTACGTGATGTGAAGTATATTCCGGACAATGACACAAAATTCTTAGAAATTTCTGTCGTTTTAGATATCCTAAATACAGACCATGATATGTTCTTGAGTGCATCGTGTAGTCATTCATATTCACCAGTTCTTGAGAAAATTTGTTTATGTAAACCCATTAATTGTATGGTACAATTCCAATGGTTCTAATGCCCTTGATACAATAAGTATTTAGGCCGCCCTTTTGCTTATCAATAACAATTCCCTTGGGAGGTTGGGATATGTTAAAGTGATAGGCTAACATTGTTGAGCTTCAATTTAAAAAAATTGTCAAACTTTGCTATCTGAGCTATATAGTAGTGTTTGAATGGACAAATAAACACCCTAGAATATAAAAGTTTGGAAATTTATGCTGCCACTGGCAAGATATGAATGAATAAACAATTATTACTCGGGGCGAGTAAAAAAAAATAGCCTAGCTCCACACACGGTAAGTCTATGGGAGCAAATGAGCAGGTGAATCCGGTCAACTTACGATTTTCACTTTTTTAAAGCACTAAATAATCATTTTGAAATACAATTTTTTTCAGGACTTTATTTTTAGACGTTATCAAAGACACTGGTAGCATGGGGAATCATGTAGCTCAGATTTGTTTTAACTGTGGTAAATGTTAGCCAGTGGCCTTAAAATAACTTGAATTTTAATTGTGGTTTTCTTCTGTCATATTGCGAAAATAGCATTCGAGAAAACATCTCTCCACATTCAAGGAGTGCAGCAGTAATAGACTTTTCCGAAATCAAAGGTATGAAGTAAAAGTCTTGCACTCATTGACTCCTGTCATAAAGAGTACATTTGAATATTTTTGCTCTTTGCTCTCTTTTTGCTTTTGTGAGAGCTTCCCCACATGAAAAAAAAAATGCAAACGCTAATGCCCCCCAAAGAGGGAGGAAGGCAGAAAGACTCTCAACATTTCCTGAACAGAAATCATTCGAACTTTTCTTCGTTGTATGTCCTAAAGGCTATTAACCTGTATTCCTAGAACGGAGCGAGTGATATATTATACCACTCTGACCTTAAAGCTCATAAACCTAAAAGGGGAAAAGAAGAGTATTTTCATATTCTCATTCATCTCCAGTCGTGTGATTCATGATTATCAATAATACATCACAATTTTTAAAACAACACACTTAACCGTATCAATTGTCATGTTTATTTGATGATAATCTGTCAACCATTTGATATTTCATATATTTAAATGACAAATTAAAGAGTCAACTTATATGTTTTTACGGCATCTGTCACAAGATCTAATTATAATGCAACAGGATATTTATGATTATTTCTAATAACATCCAGTTGTACGTTAAAGACATATGTCATTCGATGCTGAACAATTTGGTTTGGACGTTTCTCCATCAAAATACAAGTTAGATTTGTGTGTATATGTTAGGACTGTTAGCAGGGCAGTATGTGTGTACGCGAGTGTGTATGTTAGGACAGTTATAGCAGGGCGAGTGTGTGTGTGCGTGTGTGCGTGCGTGTGTGTGTGTGTGTGTGTGTGTGTGTGTGTGTGTGTGTGTTTGTGCGCGCTCGCGCGCGCGAGCGTGTGTGTGTTTGTGTGTGTATGTGTGTGCGTGTGTGTGTGTTTGGGTGCGCGCTCGCGCGCGCGAGCGTGTGTGTGTTTGTGTGTGTATGTGTGTGCGTGTGTGTGTGTTTGGGTGTGTGTGTAGGTGTGTGTGTATGTGTGGATAAATGGGGCATCAGAAACTTAAAACACACACACTTAAACACACAATGGACCTTTTCTATACAACTCAGTTAAAAGTATTAAGTCTAGTAGCAAACTTTAAGTTTATCTAACTCCCTATTTACAATAAAAATTGATTATACACCAGAAAAAGCATCGCAAATTACTTTTCCCTACCCAAAAACGATTGTGTCGATGTGCATAGGGTCACATGTTTGTTTGTTCTTGGTATTTATTTCCGTAAAAATTAAATCAATACTACATGCATCAAGTGTAAATACATGATACGCAGTAAAGGTCGGATGTCCCATTTCAGATACATTGACAGAATGATTCTGTTCTTCCACAGTGTTATGATAAATGTTTATATGGTAAGTGTCTGAGATAAAGATGAAAGTTCAAAAAGACCATTCTTTTGGAAACACGACGTAGAGGTTTTGTAAAACAAAACTGTGCACGTAAATATTACAAACAAACTTGCCAAATATACTGCAGTACATACATTTATAAAAACATAAAAAAAATCAGGAAGAGTGAAATGAAATGAATATTAAAACAGCAGAAAATAACATAATTTCGATGTTAATTTTACAATTAAACCACGAATATGGAGGGCAGGAAGAAAAGTCAATTAACTGATGAACAACAAGCCAGCTCATCAAACAAGCTTGTTTTATTCATGTGTATTTTTTTAGACGTATATATAAATACAAGTATCTGCATATATAACTACGTAAGCACTGAATTTACAAACACGTCACTTCATTAAATGTTATTTAAAGTGCTTTAAAAGACATCTACCTAACTTGCAAACTCCTACTCTACTGTTGAGTTGAACAATATCTCATTGACGCGGAAAACACCGCGGGCTAAAAAGGGTCATTACTACAGATGGAGGTTACGAGAAATTATAGCCTAAAATATCTTTAGCGCTTGGTCTATACATTATTGTTTTTTCTTCGGTCATGCGTAGGCAGATGGTAATTCATCCTTGAATTGCGTGTGGCGAAAGGTGAAGAGACGATAGAACACGTGTAATAATTTACTTAATCGCACCATTTTATGACATACATGTGTCGAACAGAGATCATTATGAATATTGTTTATAAGCGATTGGTTCTGCAGGGTATAATGCACTCTTCTTCATTTCAGGTCTTGTTTGCAGGAGCCGAGTAAGAACACCTCAAGCAAACCATTAAATTAAAAGCCTTGCGCCGCTAGAACACAAAATAAGAACATCATCATCATAATGTACTGTAGTAAAATGATCACCGTGATGTTAAAATGTGATTCAATACGGTGTCACATCTGCTCTTCTCTCTCCTTATCGCCCCTACACACACACAAACACGCAAACACACACACACTTACACACCCACGCACACAAATTCATACGCACGCACACACGCGCACACACACACACACGCACGCACACACATACATACAGACAGACAAACAAACACACAAAAGCAAATACACAATTTAAGTATTCAGGTAATCGTTTTCAATTACAACAATTTTTATATTCTACATGAAATAATTACCAAAGCAAATTTCTTTGTTGTATATTTTTCCTGTCCCACTTAGTATGTGTTTCATTAACTTGACGGTATTACCAAAACTATAATTTATGGTTTCAATACACTGTATGACACAACTTAAATGTCTATGATAACACAGATTATGTACGATTATACAATTACCATGAAATGTTAACATTTTTTTCTTCCTGTTTATGTGTAATGTTACTTAGTTCATGCAAATGAAATAATATACAAATATATACTGATACGAGAGTCTCTGGTTGAAACTATGACGAGCCCGAGGTTACGTGGACTGAACTATTTTCCCTCGGGCCTGCGCCCCTCGGGGAAAATAGTTAACAGTCAACGTAACCGAGGGCGTCATAGTTTCAAACAGAGACTCTCAGGATAGGATATATTTGTTTTATATCCGTCATCGAATTAACAGGGAAATTACATAAAGGAAAAAAAAAGGAAAATGAAATATACTTACGGTAAACCCTACGAGTAAGTGTGTGTCGCACGGCATACAGGTGCGCGATATTTTTACTTGCGGTACGGTAGGGATACAATTCCATTAACGTATACTCTAGTTAGTCAAGTACCAATTTCATAAACCTATAAAACATGAATTTGATCCCCATTCTTATTTTAACTATAATCCTAACTCAAATTTGACGAACTTAACCCTGTATTAATCTTAAACTTTGCCAAACTTCCATACGGGCGTAGCACGCTATATGTCTTTCACACGCACGGAAAAAAAATAGCGTACGGTACGTGTGTTTGTACACACGATTCATTCGGCTTTTGAATTAAGCTCAAATCGCGATCCCGCTGTCGAGAGTACAATAGTACTTTACTATTGTGCTATCCGAGAGTACAATAGTACTTTACTATGTACTCTCCGACTACTTTCAGAACGATTGTCTCCCAGACTCACAGAATAGTGTGTTTATTTTCCATCATGTGACATACTTTTGACCAACCAGAATTCAAGAAACTTACAATGAGGGATATAATCACTAATAACACCTCCGCAAAACTGAGTACACTCTATTATTATAACAAAATGACGTTGATGCACGTAACATCGGAATCAGCATAATGTATTTGAGTATTTATTTATTTCCATATATATATACATAACAAAATTTCAGATATACATACAAAGCAAAATTCCGGTTTGTTACACGTGAACCAGTGAACGATTACGTTATTATTTATTTTTGATATTATAAGGAATTAACATTTACATATATATGACATTACAAGGACTTAACATTTCAATTTATATGGAAAAGGGAAACGCCATAAGAAAAACTTGAAGGTGACGCCCCCTTATATCATAAAATTTACGACAAAAATTGGATTCCGTTATGCATACATATTTTTAACAAAAACAAAAACAAAACAAAACAAAATGTCGCTGATTTGCTTAATAAAAAGATTTAAAATATTTAGCTTTGTTCAAGGGTAGGTTTTGCGGGCTTCTTGTACATGATAATAATCAAGTAATGAAAATTGTTATATTTAATGTAACGATCACGCGGCGTGTTTCATGTAAATATTAAATACTGGTCGCCCGTCTTTTTCAAGCCTATAGCTTATTGCGGCGACTTTTGCATCCTGAATATATTGCACATTGAGTGAGTTAACTGGGG
>JZLH01S0612185.1:12109-33004 GCA_001188425.1 Eucidaris tribuloides
CCTGTCTTTTGTTTTAAAAAAATGCTAAATTTACTTCAGTTTGTTTCCAAACTCTTCTAACGAATACTTGTTTCCTTACACCTTCATCTGTGATATTTCAGCTCTTGGTGGTCTCAGGGCTGCAGTGGCGATGATAGGAAAATTTGGTGTGTCAGGTGCCTTCTCCGTCTTGTATCTCTACACGACGGAAATGTATCCAACTCAAATAAGGTGAGCGCTCTGAATTACTGGCCTGTTGTGTTTTGTTCGTCAAAACATCTAATTCCTCCGCACGGAAGCTAGAGAAGTAATGTTTGTTGTTTTTAGAGAAGTGGAAGTGTTTCGTGTCCTTTCGTTTCCATTTGTGTTAAAACATCCAGTCAAAAGTTCAGTAGATTACCTTTGACTCAAATGTAAAAGTAATATTCCTGACAACCCTTCACACAGAAATGCTTCGTTCTAAGTTCACAATAGTCTATAAAATAATGCTGAATGTACAGTATGTATGCCCTAGTCTGAAGCACTAACATGTTTAGGTCTCCTCAGTAATTTGATACCCACAAGTCTAAATGCAAAGATTTTACGTCTATTAAAAATCCACACGTTCAATGTACAGGTCCAAATTACAATTATCCACTTAATTTTCAGTATAACATCTGAACAAGGTCTTTAGAAACTCTCTGGGTTTCAAACAATTCGTCACTTTTATATTATAAACACAACCTTCCAGAATGCTCCCTTGCCATGTTCTGAAATAATTCCCATGTAAACGCTATTTCAAAGCACGCCAGCAACGGCGGCATAACTTTTAAAACAGGTATCGACACAGCCAGTGCTTGAACAAAGCACGGAAACAATTTTCCATCCCTTTGGGTGGTTTAAACAGGTGGTCAAAGTTGTCAGTTTTCACACTGATTTATTTATTTATCTATTTATCTATCTATTTTATTTATTCATTTGGTTATTTATTTATTTATTCATTCATTTATTCATGACATTTTCAATCTTTTCAGGAGTGTGGGTATGGGATTTTGCTCAATGATGGGTCGAGTAGCCAATATTTCATCTCCGCTTATTCTGCTAACTGACAAGTTCTGGAAGCCTTTCCCACTAGTAATTTTTGGATGTGCGACTGTACTGGCTGGTTTGCTGACCTGGCTTCTCCCGGAGACAAAAGGCAGGACTCTTCCAACCACCATCCAGGATGGTGAAAATTACAACAGGTCAGTCTCTCCTTTAAGTTTAAGCTTACCAAAAGTATTATTCTAAAAACAATCTAACCAAGCATCTTGGTATTCCCTCTATATTCTCCAAAATATCTCAGATTCCATCTTTTTATATACTGCAAAACGCTGCAAATTCCTGATTAAATATCACTTAACGACTTGATAGTAACCACTTCGTGATGTAACAAAGAAATTGTTCCTGTCATGGGGACGTTGCAGTACAGTTTTATTTCAGTTTATTCTAAGTATTCCAAAGAAATCTGCAAAATAAGTCTTGTCTGGTTGCATTACTTTAATTACTTAAACATGTTAAATTAAAGCAAAATGCAAACAAGGACTAAAGTCAAAGTCAAAGTCCAATTTCCCGAAATATTAACTCACCTCATATAGACTGCAATAACAGCAAAAAATCTTCGAAACTGACTGTACCACATTTTCATTCATATCTTTTCATATGAACTTGTCAAACTTCTCATATGACACACCACAAATGTTTTACATATTTAATACAATGCAATCTATTTTTTTATTTTCTATTGTCTGTTTATTTTTATTTGTATTATTATTCGTTATTCATTTCCCTTTTTAATTTTTAGATTCATTTTAGCCCAATACATACCAAACGCGGATAATGACTTGTCAAAACAAAATTTGTAACTTCTCCGTGTACCCATTTGTTTTTGCTGTTGTTGTTGTTGTTGTTGTTTTATACAAACAAAACGAGAATAATGTCATAACAAAATCTTTCACATCTTAATGGGTGAAAAAGGTGCCTTTGTTGTTCGAGTGTCAGTGGTGTTAATTTCGCTGAAACATAGAGTAGTTACTGAGTTGGAATTACTGATCATGTCATATCATTCATTATTATTTACATTATATGACAATGTACCAAATCTAAAATCTGTAATACCTGCGGGTAAGAGAATTCACTCCTTACAAAAAAATACATTTCAAACGGATCGAACGAATAATTGAAATTTCACCCCATCGTCTACACCATTTATTATGCTACCAGAGTAGAAACGTATTTTAAATTCACCGTCGTCTAATTGTATTGACAGACTCTCCAAGGAGACTACAGCTGATCAAGACTCCCCATTGGGTTTGAAACCAGATGAGCCATTCTTGGAAAAAGGAGAGAACGGAACTATTAAAGACGCCACAGTATAGGTTCAACCACTGAACTAAGCACAGTCGTTCCTACGTCACGATAATAATTAGATTTGAATAGGAAAAGGCATATCTTTAGAGACAAGGAGAGGGAGAAAGAAAGAAGGAAAGAATAGATAGATAGATAGATAGATAGATAGATAGATAGATAGATAGGAAGGAAGGAAGGAAGAAAGAATTAAACAGGAAAAGACGGGAAAAAGGGTAGAAAGGAAAGAAAAATGTCGATAACATTATTATTTCTCGTACAAGCCATATTTTTACCTTATATTAATTTTGTTGTGGTTTACTTAAGTTTGGGATCGTATAAGGATTGCAGGGTTACAGGTTGCGTTCTGTGGATTTAAGGGGAATAACATGCTGCTTCTGGAATGATTTGTCTGTTTTCTTGATGACAATCGTACAATTGTCCTTTGAATTGTACTTTTTGCTGCAAAAACATAATACCAAAGCATATCATCGAACATTATTTCTTTATTAATTTTCCATACAAGTGTTTGCCCTGAAATAATAAATAAACGGGTGGGTAATTAAATAATAAAAAAACTATAACTACAAACGCATAGTAGTGTAATAAGCACAATAAAATAAAGAAATACACATAAATAGAAAGAATTAATCTGTTTCCACGATTTCCGCATGTTACTTTGTTTTTTTCATTATTAAAGGGCACATTACGTTTCTCATGAAACTATGTATCACTGAAATCCACTTCTTTTAATGGAAATGTATTGTACCACAGAATACCACCAATTGTGGTCTACGTAAATAGATAATGTAAGGAAGCAGTTGCTCTATTTTTCATTACCTGGTCTCAGTAGCGTACGCAGGATATTGCCAAGGGGTGTTCATCCGCGGCCAAATCCTAGGTCCATTTTTTTCCCGGTCACGCCCCGTCACGCCAGTCGCCGAAAACTCCCTCAGCGGGGGTTGGGGGAGGGGGGGAGGGGGGGGAGGAAGAGAGAAGGAAAACAATTTCTCCACATCCTAGGTCCAAAATTCAAACACCACCCTTTACACGACAAAGGGGGGCGATTCCGTGAAAAGGGGGGGGGGGTGTTTGAACACCCAACACCCCTGCGTACGCGTATCCATAGTCTTCTTCATGCACCTGGGGTGTTTCATAAAGCTGTTCGTAAGTTACGAACGACTTTACGCACGACTGGTGAACCTTCTGTGGCTAATGTAAATGTAGAAAGAAAGTATCACCAGTCGTTCGTTAAGTTGTTCGTAACTTACGAACAGCTTTATGAAACACCCCCTAGTCTATGAATCGTAAGCTTGACTGCATCCTTTGCCTTTGTTTACATTGACTTTTTAAATTACTACTGATTGGAATGGTTACGGGTATATTTAAACATTTTTTGCATTTTAAGTATTGAAGGTGCGTTTAGTATTTTGATAAACATGATCAATTACGTGATAAACATGACAGCGTTTTGTAGTTTGTCATTTATGCGTAATAGGCGGTTTAGCTGTAGCTGGCTAAAGCAAATCTGGTGGCTATGAGATGAATATAAACAAAATTTCCAAAAGAAAATATGAGAGTGATGTTTATTTGTTTGTTCGTTTTAGTTGGATGGTTGGTTGGATGGTTGGTTGGCCATGGTGTGGTTGGTTGGTTGGTTGGTTGGTTGGTTGATTGGTTGGCCATGATGTGGTTGGTTGGTTGTTTGATTGGTTGGTTGGTTCGTTGAGTGTTTGTTTGTTTGGTTGGCTGGTTGATTGGTCGGTTGGTTCGTTGGGTGTTTGGTTGGTTGGTTGGCCATGGTGTGATTGGTTGGTTGGTTGGTTGGTTAGTTGGTTAGTTGGTTGGTTGGCCATGGTGTGGTTGGTTGGTTGGTTGGTTACTTGGTTGGTTGGCCATGGTGTGTTTGGCCGCTTGTCTGGTTGGTTGGTTGGTTGGTTGGTTGGTTGGTTGGTTGGCCATGGTGTGGTTAGTTAGTTGTCTGGTTAATTGATTGGTTGGCCATGGTGTGGTAGGTTGGTAGGTTGGTTAGTTGGTTGGTTGGCCATGATGTGCTTGGTTGGTTGTCCATGGTGTGATTGGTTGGTCGGTTGGTTGGTTGGTTGGTTGCCTATGGCGTGGTTGGTTGGTTGGTTGGTTGGTTGGTTGGCCATGGTATGGTTGGTCGGTTGCTTGGTCGGTTGCTTGGTCGGTTGCTTGGTTGGTTGGCCATGGTGTGGTTGGATGGTTGGTTACCCATGGCGTGGTTGGTTGGTTGGTTGGTTGGTTGGTTGGCCATGGTACGGTTGGTCGGTTGGTTGGTCGGTTGGTTGGTCGGTTGGTTGGTTGGTTGGCCATGGTGTGGTTGGATGGTTGGTTGCGCCAGGTGTGGTTGGATGGTTGGTTGGTTAGTTGGTTGGTTGGTTGGCCAAGGTGTGTGTGGTTGGTTAGTTGGTTGGTTGGTTGGTTGGTTGGTTGGTTGGCCATGGTGTGTGTGGTTGGTTAGTTGCTTGGTTGGTTAATTTGTTGGCCATGGTGTGTTTGGTTGGTTAGTTGCTTGGTTGGTTAATTTGTTGGCCATGGTGTGTGTGGTTGGTTGGTTGGTTGGCCATGGTGTGTGTGTGTGTGGTTGGTTAGTTGTTTGGCAGTGTTGTAATGACTCGACTCGACTCCACTCCACTTGAGGCCCTTTTTCGACTAGACTCGACTCGACTCGAGCTTAAACTAAAATGGCTCGACTTGACTCGAGACTCGACCCCTTCGTGACTCGACTTGACTCGTGACTTGAACACTAGCCGACTCGACTTGACCATGACTCGAACTTGACCCGCCTGTTGACTCGACACGACCCATCTCGACTCGACTCGACTCGACTTGATTCGACATGACTCGAACTCAATTATTTAAGTACACCCAAATCATCATACTTACCTTGTAGATAGCCTAATATACAATCTAGAACTCTTGAGCGTCCAGCTTGCCCCGTTGTTTAGAGTACTACCGGTACTATTATATCCAACTCCATGGTTACGATCGATATAGATTGTTGTAGATTGATATAGTACTTCTGTGGTAGATCGATATATTGAGTACGCCCTTTGGTGTTCTAAAGTATCCAACTGTATGGTTACACTCGATATAGATTGCTGTAGATCAATCATAGTACCTCTGTGATATTGATTGTAACCATAGATTTGGATACTTTAGGACATTAGAGGGCGTACTCAATTTTAAATACATAGGCCATTCCGACGTGACAGACGGGACATCCATCCCTGATTTCGTTAGCTGTATCACGTTATTTTTCAAATTTGGTAAAACACTGACTTAATTTTGCTACTTGTAAGAAACCAGGTACCACTTCTTTTTCGAAATCATGACAACATAAATTGTCGAGACTGCTTACGTAGGCCTACTTGAGGGTGGGGTCGCAAATTGACTGTGACAGACGGGACACGATTTTACCACACAATTTTTCGTTTTGACAAATTCGTAGAGATCCCTCCTCAGTGAATGATTTTGAAACAAGGTGTCGTTATGCAGGTTGCAGCTTCTCAGGACCTTGTTACAATACTACAGACTAATCAAGAAAAATCTTTTCAATTTTCTGGAAAAATGGCAAAATATGACCGTGACAGGCGGGACACAAACAAAATGTGACCGTACGGGACGCATCGAAAATGTACATAAAAAGGCCAAAAATGGACTTTTACTGCATAAAACCTTGCTGCCAATCATGATTTAGAACCTTACTTAATATTTGACAGCATGGCCTATAGCAGAATCTAAACTATTTTTTTTATTTGGATGACGTTTATGATTTCCCTAGTCCCACATGTGTAAATTTTGGGTGGTAAAGTGAATTGTGACAGACGGGAT
The DNA here is from genome assembly GCA_001188425.1 of Eucidaris tribuloides. NCBI lineage: Eukaryota > Metazoa > Echinodermata > Echinoidea > Cidaroida > Cidaridae > Eucidaris > Eucidaris tribuloides. Next base: position 18,311 of record JZLH01S0612185.1, read on the forward strand.
AAGATTTAAGTATTGATGATTATCTTTATAACCCCAGCTGAAGACGGATGTACTTGGCTTCAACGTAGCGCTGGGGTGAACACCAATTGGTGGCTAACGGAAGTACGACGTATCATACGCTCAGACTATGGATTTACTATCCAATGACCATTCTAGCTCACATGCAGCCTCTGGAGTCCCACCAGGGAGGAAGTCAGTGTGGCTCAATATCTGAGAGCCAATCTTGAGCCAATCTATTGATACTGGTGGTCAACTGGATACAGCCCCTGCTGCAAGGAGTCGCGCAAACCGTGTAAGTGTTACTAACAACCACAACCCGCCGACAGCAGTTCCCGTGAGTTTGAAAACAATGCACTGGAATGCAGAAGGAGTTAAGACTAAGAAGATGGAGCTGAGAGAAAGATTGCAGAAAGATAATGTAGATATAGTATGTATCCAAGAGAGCCATTTGCACCCAGAATTGAGATTCTCAATACCTGGCTATCAAACCTTCAGGAAGGATCGTGAGACAAGAAGTAAAGGAGGAGTCCTCACACTTGTTAAAAATAAAATACCAGCAAGAGAAGTGGTCATTGACACAGAGAACGAAGCAGAGATGCTTGAAGTTGAAGTAACATTAAAACACAGAGTTATCAACATTGTCAATGTGTATTGTCCACAGGATAAACAACTATCACTTGACACAATAACAGCAAGGGACGCAACTGGTTAATAGTAGGCGATTTCAACAGCCACTCACCTAGCTGGGGATATGACGAGCTGAATAGCCGAGGCGAAGAAATTGAATCATGGCAAGATGACAAAAAACTATGTATAAACCACATGACCAAGATACCTTCTACTCAAGAAGATGGCACACAACCAGGGGCGTAGGCTGGTTTGGGCATGGGAGGTGCACATCTTGCGGAGATGGAACTAACTTGGTGTGGGGGGGTACACATTTTAGGGAGGTGGAACTAAAGTTGAGAAAATCAGGCGTTGAAAGCAGAAAAGGTGGTGAAAATTTCGTTTTGCTTGCCAGGGGTTGCACGTGCACCCAGTGCACCCCCAGCCTACGCCCTTGACACAACAAGAACCCCTGACCTAGCATTTGCAACAGAAAAGGAAGTGATCACAGACCTGTAGTCATTACATTAAACACCAGATCCCATGTCAATCATACAAACCCTCCCCCACGGTGGAACTACAAGAAGGCAAAATGGAATAAATTTGCAGACTTATCTAGCAAGTACTGTGAGCACATCAACACAGATGGCTCCAATATCAACACAATGACCAACAGCATAAATGAGGCCATTCTCAAAGCTGCTAAAGAATCAATACCAAGGGGTGTTAGAAAAGACTACAAATCATACTGGACCCCAGAACTAGAGGCTCTACACAACAGGTTGGAAGAAGTATGAGTAAGAGTAGAGGAGAATCCACATACTGAAAACAAGGAACACAACAGAGCAAAGGCACAGTTCACTAGGGCTAAATTGTCGGCAATGAGGGCCAGCTGGCATGAAAAGACAGAGAGCTTGAACATGGATAGGGATGGGAAAAACTATGGAAACTCTCACACCAACTCAATGGAGAGGAAAACAAGTATGCACCAATTGTGCTAGAGAAAGATGGCCAGCATTACACAGGAAAAGTAGCAGCCAACCTACTTATAGACAACTATAGGGATCAAAGTGATACGCAGGTTAAACCAGCAAGGAAAAGGCAAGTACGGAGATAATCTAAAACATCAAAATCAACAAACCAAGATAAGGAAGGATGTATGAACTGCCCCTTCACAAATGAATAACTTGAGATGGCCCTGAAACAACTGCGACAGAAAAAAATCCCCGGGACCCGATGACGTCACAAATGAAATGCTTCAACACCTTGGGCATGAAGCAAAGGTGAAACTCCTGACCATATTCAATGTCAGTTGGAAACTAGGAGAAGTCCCACAAGTATGGAAGAAAGCTACTATGATTCCTATTCTCAAGCGAGGGAAAAATAAATCTAAAGCAGCAAGCTACAGGCCCATTAGTCTAACAAGCTGTGTTGGAAAATTGATGGAGAGGATGATCAACAGCAGGCTGATGTGGTATCTCGAGTCCAATAGTATCATTGCAAATGAGCAAGCTGGTTTCAGGTAATGTAGATCGACAGAAGATCAGCTCACATATGTAGCTCAAGAAATAGAGGATGCCTTTCAAGAGAAGAAGCAAGTCCTAGCTGTCTGGGTAGACCTGCAGAAGGCATTTGATAAGGTCTGGAAGGATGGGTTGTACTTTAAACTAATTAGATGTGGAATTGAAGGGAATATACTATCGTGGATCCACAGTTTCCTACACAATAGGTCGGCAAGAGTGAAAGCCAACAACAAATTAAGTAGACAAAGAGTTCTGAAGCAAGGAGTCCCACAGGGAGGTGTTCTGTCACCAAGTCTGTTTCTTTTGTTTATCAACGACCTTATATGTGAGGTGCCAAGAGGCATTAAGGCAGCAATGTATGCAGATGATCTTACCTTAATGTGCAAAGAGGAATATCTTACCACTGCACAGGTACGGATGCAGACAGCACTAGGTGTTTTAGATAAGTAGACTGATAGCTGGGCCGTAACTTTTAACAAGAGCAAGACTAATTTCTCCACATTCTCACTGTCAGCAAAATGCAAGGAACCCCGACTCTACTTTTAAGGCAGTAGACTCCAACAGGCTGAGAGCCCCATTTATCTTGGAGCTACATTTGACAAGCGCCTGACCTGGAAACGCCGAATTGAAAATGCAGAGAAGAAAGCAAGACAACGAATGGCATTGATGAAAAAAACTGGCTGGAACGAACTGGGGAGCAGACCAGGGTGTATTGAAGAAACTTTATGTTGGAAATGTACGAAGTGTCCTCGAGTATGGTGCATCCACATGGGCAACAGCAGCCAAAAGTAATTTAAGCCGACTCAACAAGGTCCAAAACCAAGCCCTTGGGATCATTACTGGAGCAATGAAAACAACACCAATAACTGCCATGGAGACCATCACAGAGATTCAACCATTTGAAGACAGATGTCACATGAAAATCATCACACAGGAAGAAAAATTTAAACGACTTGAACACCATCCCATGTATGCAAGAGTACAGTGCCCATCTAAACGTCGACTGAAAAGATCTAGTTTCCTCAGTTTATCAAGGGACATTGTCCGAGAGAAACCAGAAGTAACAGAAATGGTTCCAGAATGCATGAAAACTCACAAGAAAATTCCACCACATCTAGCTCACCCTCCTCTTGACATCAGGAATGCAGTCCCCGGAATAACAAATAAAGGTCATCAAACAGAGAATGAAGGGCGAGCAATAACACTTACCATGATTGGAGAGAATTACCCCCACAATGAATGGACACATGTCTACACAGATGGCTCTGCAGAAGATACAACTAAAATGACAGAGGTGGGGTCTACATCAAGCACCCAGATGGTTCAAGAAAGGAAATCGCAATTCCAACTGGCAAACCGTGTTCCAATTACAAAGCAGAAGTGAAAGCCATGGAAGAGGCAACAAAAGTTCTTATTGAGGACACAACTACGACTGCAAAGTAGGTTGTCCTTTTCACAGATACTTTGTCTGTTCTCCAAACTCTCCAAAAGCAAAAGGGAGAATACCCTGCCACACTCTCCGCAAATCTCCTCATTCTATCTAAGTTGCTGGACAAGCTCGTTTTACAGTGGGTGCCAGCACACTGCAATGTTTCAAGAAATGAAAAAGCAGATGCATTGGCCAAAGAGGGTGCAGCCAAGGCTCAAGTAAATGAGAGGTCTACCAACAAGGAAGCCAAAACCATTGTACATCACGTAATGATTGATAAGTGGAAGGATGATCACCCCAGGCGTAACAAACTCGACCCCTACCATCAACTGTCCAGGAAGGAGCAGGTTACAATTTTCTGTCTCCGTACGGGGTACAATAAACTGAAGGCTCATCTTTTCAATATGCTTAATATTGGGAACACAGCTATGTGCAAATGTAGCATGGAGGAAGAGACTACCAACCACATACTTCAGGATTGTCCACTGTACCAAGAAGAACGATGCAAATTCTGGCACCAAACCACCCCAGCCCACGATAAGCTTTTTGGTGATGTTGCACAGCTTAAGGCCACTGTACAGTTCGTCCAGGAGTGTGGTTTTTGTATATAATGTATATATGTTGTATCAGTTGATCCCTGTTAGATTTTACTGTTAGTATCATTTAGTCCATAGTCATATGAGCGAACGAAAGAAGAAGGAGAAGATCTTTATAATATCCATTTTTAAAAAGTTCAGGGTAGATATGATCCATGCTACATCAAAAGATGACAATCACAAAATTTTATTCAAATCTAATCATTCATTCATCCTGCACAATAAATAGTTCTTAAAAATTGTGACAGATGGGACAATAATTTATATGACCTTTGAAATTTGGGTATTTTTACTCGGTGATGACCTGGGGATAAAACATTGACAAAAGTAAACAGTGTTTGATCACTCATTTTGAGGAAAATAATGAATGATAAAATAGATCTTTAAATTTTGTGTAACTTCATTATTTTTAGCCAGCTTAAAATCGTAATTTTTTGATAAAAAAAATCACAAAAAATTAAAATCTCAATGTGGACCAACAAAGTAACAGGTAAGTTGTTTAACGTACCCACTGGAGACGATTTGATTTCACTATAACACACATTTTCCATAGACGTCAACACGATTCAACTCGTACTTAGTCTCCAACGGGTTTATAACATTAAAAAGCAAATTATGAAATTAATTTTCAAAATTTGGCTTATGGTAGACATTTTCACGGAATTACCCACATAGTTGCATAGCAGGTCTCCCACAAGCAACCCCCCCCCCCCCCAAAAAAAAAAAAAACTCTAGGCTCTATACCAACTGATCTCTTTCATATAGACTCTTCGTAACTTTTCTAACCCATGATCACGGCATGGAAATAAATCCTCAGAATTCTTATTTTCACAGTACACAAATATATGACATGCTAATCTCAAAATTTGTGTTACACAATGTGCAGTCCAAAACTGTGTATTGTTAATGAGCTTGGAGTTAAAAATAGACTGTTTCTAGAAAGAAATTTTGGGGGGAATAGATATCTTGCATGAGAGGAAACCATGCGTTTTGTTGTTGTTGTTGTTGTTGTTGTAAGGCGATCCAATCTTTGTCAGATCATTTACGCCCGGGCAATACAAGTTTTCTAGCCATAGGTGGCGTAAATCCAATACAATTTCCAGCTGGGAAATTTTGATTGTGTACTCCTCAGTCTAATGTTCATGTTCGCTATCTTCGGTTTCGTCAGTTCATCGGCATCGGTCTAGAACTGAGTGCAAATTTTAGTTGTCAGTAGTGCAGTGCGTTGTTAGTTATTCTAACAAATTCTTTACTGACAATTTATTACTTTTTATTATTTTTCTTTTTTAAGGAATAGAAAATCATATTATAACATTAACGTTTACAGCCATGTGTTATTGTGTATTATTGTGTATTATAAAGACAAACGACTGGTGTGCAAAAATAAAGTTGTATCTCAAATCCAGTAACAGCAGCGCGCTATTTTTGCAACGTATATCAAACGTGTTGTATCTTTACATAGCCACGATTTTTTTAAAGACCCACAGCCAAGGGTCAACTTAGCCACAGAGAGCCTGTTAAGTAGACCTGAAATACAGGCACATATTCACAAACATTGTCTGTTGCAGTACCATAGTGTACAGAGTATGGGAGGAAAACAAATGTATATTTTCTACACTGTCATGGCTGTTTCCATTGCATTATGGGTGTCATTAGTGCACCCTTCTCATGATTTAAGTGAAAAGAGGGCGTTTTTCACTTTGTCATGACAGTGGGCATGTAAAAGTAGTTTATATTTTGAACATACTTGTTTCAAAAAATTGTTCAAGTTGTTTAAATTTGAGAGTGTTGCAATCATAGACTTGGATAATTGGACACTAGACGGTGTACTCTATTCAGCGCGCAGAAATCAGACGTCCGAAATTGAACGCGAAGCCGCCATGTTTGAATCGGAAAAAACTTCTCCTGGGAGCATGGAGTGACATAGGGATGCATAGCTATAGGTTCAAATTCGACTCCCCTAGGAGATATCATGTAAAATTCAAGGGAGCATAGTTGGTGTAAAAATGTGCGCTGAATTCGGAAATAGCAGTCTTATCAACGATAAACACACCATATCGCCCATTTCGGCTATTTTTTGGCTTAAAACATCTCATTAAAAAAAAAGATATGAGTTCTGCTAAATTATCAAAAGAAGAGGTTACTCATTTTATGTAAAACTATGTGCGGAATCCAAAAATAGTTGTCTTATTTGCCAATAATTATTAAATAAAAAATGGGATTTTTCCTTGGATTATCAAACTGGGAGTTGAATCAAGTTTATTCCATGTAAATGTATAATGGAAAATCAAAATATTGTAGTCTTACATACAGTATAATATTTCTACTCCGTTTGTTTATTTTTAGCGTTTTTGGCTAAAAAAACCTAACTTTTGGTCAATTATATGATCTTTGCTTGAATTAGCAAAAAGGGAGTTAGATCAAGTTTATTTCATGTAAATTTTCATGCTGAATTCAAAATATACTAGTTTTATTGCCGTTAATTACACCGTTTGGCTATTTTTAGCCATCTTGGCTTGAAAATCTAAAATTTGGTCAAAATAGCATTTTTCCTTAGATTGTCAAAATGGGGGAGGGGGTGGTGATTCAAGTTTATTTCATGTAAAAAGATGTACTGAATCTAAAAATAATAGTGTTATTGCTGTTTGATACTGTTTAGGCCATTTTAGCCATTTTCACTAAAAATCTAATTTTTGGTAAAAAAAAATAAATACATGATTTTTGCCTGGAATATCAAAAGGGGTTAAATCAATTCTAAATTATATAAAATGATATGCTAAATCCAAATTACACCGTTCTGGTAATTTTAGCCATTTTTGGTTAAAAAACATATTTTTAGTCAAAATATGACTCATGCTTAAATTTAGAAGAGAGGACTCTGCTCTTTCTAATGAGGTATAACTCATATAACCTTAACACCTTATTAACCTTTTGGATGCTATAATGTAAAATGTAGTCGAAAATCTCGGGGTCCAACACCCCCCCCCCCCGAGATTTTTCATTAATTAATTTAAAAAAACTAAAGACATTCAGAATCTGTTATTGCTGGGATATGATTTTGGGCATAAAGCTTTCAAAAAAAAAAATAAAAACCCAAAACTTAAAATTAGGCTTTAAAGGTTACTGACATGAATGGGAACACTTGAAAATGCCTCAAGAACCAAATGAGTTGAAATATATACCTACTATAAACCAGCTGGAGTGGATCTCCCAGCTAGAAGGATTTGTCTCTAATTTGTTTACTTAAGGAGAATCAAACGTGAACATATTAGTATTTTAATTCTATCGGGGCACGATAAAAATAGGACCCATAGAGGTGTCTCTCTACATATATACGCTGATGACAACATTTAGTTTTTGTTCTAGATTGTAAAAAGATTATAAAAAGATTATAATGTAGGTCAGATATCAAAGAGTTTAAATGTGGCTTCCACAATGTTAACCGATGCCTTTGACGCATTATGTTTGAATTTGTATATGTGTCTGTTAGAATCTATTATGTATGTATATTTATTTGTATGTATGTATGTATGTATGTATGTATGTATGTATGCATGTATGCATGTATGTATGTATGTATGTATGTATGTATGTATGTATGTATGTATGTATGTATGTATGTATGTATGTATGCATGTATGTAAGTGCATGCATGAGTACGAGGTGTTCATATTAAATAAAGCACCAAGAGTAGAAACCCGCATGGGAGCATTAGAGGGTATTGCAGACAGCAGCACGACCCAATTTCTCTACCATATGGCAAGTACTAACGTTTATTCATATATAATGATATTCATTATTCTTTTGGCGGTATCAAATGAATATTAAAAACACATTACCAGCAGAAAGTGTTGGGATGGGAGAGATACGGTGTATACGTATAGCACCATCTCTCGCAACGTGCCTCCCCCTCCCCCATTTTCTCTCCCCTTCTCTTTAATAAAACGAACTTCTGAACTGCATACATAAGAATGCCTAATGAACCTAGTCTATTACCGAAACAGCACGAACTTAAAGGCATCGTATAACACTATTTCCATTAAAAAAATGTGAGCTATATGATTCCCCGAGCTACTAGACTAATGTCTTTGATAAGGTCTAAAATGCAGCGTTGAAAAAAAAATCACAGTTCAAAATGATCATTATAAGTGCTTTGAAAAAGTAAAAATTATTGAAAGACCATTCCAGTTCCCCCCCCCTCCATAGACTGGTGTGTTGCAGAATTTTCATTGGCCGAGAATAATTCATGTGCCAATTTTTATCTGTACATATTTTACAAGCGACAGCACAACTGTCTGAATTTGTGTATTCTAAGGTGTGTATTTATCCATTCAAACACTATCAGATATGTCAGATAGCAAAGTATGACAAATTTTTAAACGGGTCTTCCACAATGTTTTAAAGTGTCTTTAATCTTGTTAAACCCATGAAACAAGCAAACGCATCAATAAAGAACATTACTTGTATCCACACTCAATAATAGTGCATATATATATTTATATTTTTTTTTAATTATCGGTATTGTTTCTGTTACAAGTGAAGAAATCTAAATCAAAATTAAGCATAAATTTCTTAACGTGAGTCCAAACTTTTCAAAAAGATAGCAAAAAGATGGCTAAAACAAAGATTGAAAAATCAAACCAAAAACTAGATTTGAATTCGTCCCTGAGACGAATTAGGTGATCCGCACGTCAGCTTAGTTAATGTAACTCCAGTCATGAGATATGGACTAAATTCGATTTTCATTAATGACGCCTTAGACGACGTTATGATCATTAAGATAGCAAAATGATGAATGTATCCAAACTGCAATTTCAGGAATATGGATTTTTTTTTAAAGATTTGACACGCGCGTACGCGTCCTTCATTACGCGCGTGCACGCACATGGATATGTCCAAAAGTTGACCCTTGACTTGATCTTGACATGTGCCAAATTTGGTCATGTAATTTGGCTTCAGTCATGAGATATACACAAAATCCGTTTTTTATCAATGACGTCATAGATGACGTCACGGATGACTGATCACATTAACAGGATGTCATTTTTTAGAACTTATCATGATCATCATCATGGAAATATGTAACATCACAGGACATGCCAGTCACGACATATGGACTACATTCGATTTTAATAAATGACGTCATAGATGACGTCATCGATATTAAAATAACAAAATGACGCATGAAAACCATATCTAGACATCATAGCCTATCAGAATAGTGAACAAAAACATGAAAGTCATGGGTTAATCTAAAGATTTAGAACTGATTTTAAAATGCACGTTAAGTCTATCCGCGCGCGCGTGCGTTTTAACGTTTTCGGGCGCGTACGCCTTATTTCAGGTCCACTTGGTTTGGAAAAGGTTCGAAATGATGCAGAATTCAGTCATGTACTCAAAACCATCAAAAAAAGCGAAATTCGATCATGCAAGGGGTGCGCGCGCGCACACCAAAATGCTCCAAATGTCCTGATACGTATGCAGACAAAATCCTAGGTCGATTGGAGCATTTTTGAGTTTTGACGCGCCCGTACGAGACCGTCGTGATGCGCGCCTGCACGTGGCTTTGTCCAGAGGTTGACCTTGACCCGACCTTGACATGTGCCAAATTTGGTTGCGTAATTCGACTTCAGTCATGAGATATTGACAGAAACAGATTTTGACAAATGACGTCATAGATGACGTCACGGATGACTGATCACATAAATGACATGTCATTGTCGAGATATTGTCATGATACATGATCACGTTGCGGATCACCAAAAAAAAAGTTGATGACACGAACGAAACTGAATGACAGAGTAGAAGGAACAACAACAGGAAGATGAGGAGAGTTGTTTTTTTCCGACTTGCCATACATGGCAAACACATGGAGTAAAGTTTGAATTCCTTGGCCCTTTGCCACCCAGACTTACCACGACATATCAATTTCACTGGATTCCCCCACCCCCCTTCGGAATCTTGAACGGATTTATGCGTGATAATAAAAAAAAACACTGTTCATCAAGGTAAGCCTATGCAAACAATTTCGAACTTTAATATTTGAACAGACATGAAAGTGATTGAATGGAATACTATTCGAACACGAAACTTTATACAGTTATGCTGTTGTCACTAGCAAAATTTGTACAGATAAAAATCGGCACATGAAGTAATATCCTGTACAGTGAACAAAACTTGTATAAACACAACGGTCTTTACGGGAAAACTAAAATGGTCGGGGTCACTGATTTTTGTATTTTTTAACACTTAATGATTGTTTGGAACTCCATGTCTTATAGGGCTTCATTTTAGACCTGATTAAATAGTCTGGTAGCATGGTAAAATTATGAAGCTTTTCTTTTACTTTTTTTTACATTACTGTAAGAATTGTGAAAAAAAAAACTTGAACATTAAAACATAATGCAGTGCATTTTTTAACACTTTCCTGGCGGATTGTAAATGTCTAGAGATTTAAATGAAAATGACGTTGTTGGGAAAAATCCTAAATATCCAATAAAGCTGAAACGTAAATTCTGGCTATAGAGTGTAAATACAGGCTGAAAAGTTTTTTTTTTTGGGGGGGGGGTTGTTTTGTTGAGGAGAAACAAACATTTATTTGCCAATATTTAAGTAAAATATAACCCTATGACTGAAATTAAAGCCAAAAACTAACATTGACCACAGTTTAAAAATTGTGAGCAGCATAATCTTCCATGCTCTTAGTGTCTTTGGTAAGGTCTAAAAATGAAGCCCTGAAAAAATTGTACTTCAAAGTGATGATTTAGTGCTTTTAACGAATGAAAATCTACAAGCTCTCAAGTTGACCAGATTCACCTGCATGCCCATTTCCTCCCATCGATCTGACTAATTTATAGTCGGGTGGAGTACTAATTGCTTATTCCTGCATACCATGCCAGGGGCTGCATAATTTTCCAAACTTTGGTATTCTAGGGTGTTTATTTGTTCATTTGAACACTACTCTGTTGCTCACATATCACAGTTTGACATTTTTTTAAGTTGAAGCTTCACAATGTAAGCCTATTACTTTAAACCCATAGAGAGAACATAACAAATTCGACTATATTCAAGACATTTCGGATAGTAATTGCAGACAAAGTGAAGATGTTTATTGTGAAATGTTCACATCACTGTTAAAGGCATTGAACCTTATTTGCACCCCTCCCCGCAGGACAGCAAACATCACTCATGCCCTTAAGGTATTGATAAATAACGTGTTTAAGAAATATGAGGATCAGTATTTACGTAGAATTTGAAAATATGCAGTAAAAACAATGGCCGTTCAGTGTATGTTCTATGCTACGAATGTTTGCCTTTATGGGACAAAAATTCAAATCAAAGGCTAACGGTAACTATACCGCATTTCTATTAAACTGAGTTTTTTAACTCCAATACTTTTCTAAAAGTTCTTAGATAAGTGTGTTCTTTCATATACCAGTATTAGTAATTTTTAGGCATAGAAAAAAGACGCCCTGCCTAAACAGTATATCTCGACTCTCAAAACATTGTATCTTAGCTTGAGGACTGCAGCTTCTAAATCCACTGTTTCCCTTTAATAAGTACATGTAGCTGGGAAAGATGTTTATAATGATGCTACCATTGGGGCTTATGCTCCGGAATTGAGAACTTTTTTGGTCGATGAGATCAGATTGTTATTCCGGCTACCACAAACTCCAAATGTTTGGAAGGGCATTGACATGATTGGAAGAAATTAAAAAAAAATGTCTCTCGACCCAAACTGGTTGAAAGATATAGTAAAGATACACCAGCTGGAAGAATTTAACTTGAATTTGTTTATTCAAGCATGAATATACCAGCAATTTATTTCTCTCGTGCCTCGACAGAAATTAATCCCATAGAAAGCTACACGACAAATTTGTCAGTCACAAGGCATACTGATGGAAGTTATTTGAAAGTGACTCGACTTTTGACTACAAACTTTTCACTCTGGGAGGCCACTGTCATAACAAGGTGCACGCCATTCGTGTGTATGGACTTTCAAAATGAACCCTAAACAAGTAATTATTTGTCGATCTCAGAATACCGTAAACAAGTACTCAAGTCTAGAAAGATACCCTTTAAAAGTAAACCTTCTGTTGAATACCCTAAACAAGTATTCAAGTCTGAAAAGATACCCTGATTATGATTTTGTGCACTGTACGAATAATTTGTGGAAATGTCAAATAAATGAATCGAATCAAAAACCCTTTGAAAGTAAACCTTTTATAAAAAGTATACCCTTTTTCCTGATTTTGGCGATTTTGATACCCTTTTCACTGTACGCGCGTACATCGCTCGACCATGAAAAACAACCCTTTTTACGCATTTTTTCACACGCGCTTGGTGTACACCTTGTAATGACAGTGCACCCCCCCCCCCGGCTTTTCACAGTAGAATCCTTTGCACAGTTTACTTGATTCTGGAATAGTTTCAGCCCAAGTTGAGGAATACCACCAATCATGTCATATACATTTAAGTGGTGGCGTGGTGGTCATACGCTAACAGTGTTCAGTCATCCAAATTCGAAAAATGTGGGATGTTTTTCTGTTTATTAAAGCCACCCAATTGTGGGAACTGTACGAATGATTAGTTCCATGTCCAATAATCATATCAATATTTTGTTCCTATTCATGTGCAACCATTAAATAATATCCCAGGATGCTGCAGTACCTTCAACTCCCCGTACACCCGGCTCTCATGCGCTTGAACCCCCCCCTTTCCCCGGAGGGGGGGGGGCAGCGTCATTACAAGGTGTACACTATGCGCGTGTGAAAACAAACGCGTAAAAAGGTGTTTTTTTTCACGGTTGGGCGATGTACGCGCGTACACTGAAAAGGGTATCAAAATCGCCAAAATCATGATAAAAAAAGGCATATCTTTAACAAAAGGGTGACTTTAAAAGGGTATCTTTTCACACTTAAATAATTATGTAGGGTACTTGAATACTTGAATACTTGTTTATGGTATCGATAGAGATCGACAGATTGGGGTTCATTCTGAATTACACGCGCATGGTGTAGGCTACACCTTGTAATAACAGTGCACCTCCCCCCCCCCCCGGGCTTGAAACTTGACAAAAACGTGGAAGGATTGTTAGGGCCAGCATTAAAGCGTATTCTAAACTTCACCTCTATACATGTAGCCTATTGATTGAATACTAAGCATTGTACTTGCGGGTATAGCATAAGGTGTTCCGCATTTGTGCACTCACTCATAAATGATTATTGTATGATTATGATAAAGAATAATATGCTTGCCCTATAGAGAGCGTTTGTATATTTGTATTATACAGTCTACACAATGCAGTGTCTAAAAAAATAATGTTTGTGTCTTCATATCCAAATACACTCCTGCTTATAATTATGGAATATTTTGTTGATACTTAAATTCTTTCTCCTATATCGTCCAAAATTTTCAAGATAAGTGTTTATTTCACAAAAACGCAGTATGTGAAGCAATTTTGGATTTCGTGAGATGACTAAAGTAAAAACTAAAATACATTTGAGCGAAATAACAATTATATATACATTTTTTTTTAAATCCACCAAAATTCATGAAAAAGTATTAAATTAAAGTAATTAAAAAAAAACACGGAAAACTGATATAGTTTGATCTAATGTCATTTATCACTAAATTAACATCATAATAGTGTCTGTTGCAAGTCTTATAACGCGCGTAACCACCTCGTGACTCAACAACAACAACAACAACAACAACAACACCGCCATTTATAAACCAGGTTTTAGTGTCGAGTCGGACGCTACAAAATGCTAAAAAAAATTCCTGAAATACTTAGATTGTAATTGTTTCACCTGGGGCGAACAAATATTAATCCCAGATGTACCGTTCACGGAAAAATGGCAACTTCTAAAATGTTTTTTAAGTATTCCATAATTATGAGCATGAGTGTATACCGTCGGTTAATGCAGGGGCCCGATTCACGACACTGGACCAACTACAATTACTATGGCAACAGGGATCATAAGCTGTAGCAGCCATATTTAGGTTTGGGTGTGAATCTCGAAACTCAAGTTAGGATCATAAGCTCTAAGTCGAGCTCTAAATGTTAGGTCGTCCGTGAAACGTCTCTAACTATTGTTCTCTGCCACGGTTGACTGACAATAACGCAGAATGCGCATGGGCATATCAGGCTTTTATGGAAAGCTGTCTTTGATATGCACCTGTCGCCGGAGCAATGTCGAATCACCACAATAGAACAATATGAAGTCATGAACACAATATCAGCTCACATCGTGTTCCATACTTTGCAATTTTAATGTATTCACAAATCACCGTATCTTTCGTCTAAGACATTATGTAACATGTTTCACATAAAATCGTAAAAAAATAAATTTGTACCAATATAAAGCAATGATTTCAATTGTAGACTAACATTTATAAGTTAATTAGATGTTATTATTTCTATGAATCAGTGCATAAAACACATTTTTAATATGTAATCAGAGTATATGATGGATGAAGCTAAGACTAAGAAAATGGGGGTTCCACTGCTATTTTCCAGGCGGGGGAATCTTAATTG
>JZLH01S0612188.1:8768-21623 GCA_001188425.1 Eucidaris tribuloides
CATAAATCTATACTAATTAACAGCTTTTATTCAATTAAAACAAATGCATAATAGTTCAATAAAAGTTCAGTATGTCATTTTGCACAAGAAAGGATCTGCTTTTATTTTTTTCAGTTGTATTAACACATTCCTATCAAGTATCAGAAATGTCTGTTTGGAGAATATTCTACTTCCATATCAGCTTGGAAACAGAAGTGGTTCCTGATGTCCATTGTGGGAGAGGGTAGCAAATAACTCTTCTTCTTCTTTGGTGTACAGTGTACACAAAGAAATTCATGGCACCTGGTCTTTTCAGAAATTTCATACTGTATCCATCAGTATGGATCCTTCTTGATCAAGAAAGTGCTTGGCAGATCTTTGTGTCTTAATTTCCACACGAGGAAAGGACCCAAATGGAAGCTATTTGTATAGCAGGAATTGGTTGTTCCTCTTCCTGATCCTCCTGTAATTCTCCAGCATCACTGATTTGTGAATAAGAGTACATTTGCTGAACTTGATTTTGTTGCTGTGTTTGCAGCCATGCAAACAATCAAAGAGTGAATGGCATGGGGACAATTGTACACAACAAGGCTGTAGAGGATAAGTCAAAACCACAGACAAAGTGAAATAGTGCATTATTCCTGAAAAATGTCCCAAATTAATGTTAATATAAGGGCCAGGGCATCCATTTATGACAGATATCAACATTGCAGTGTTGATGCCAAGGTATTTGAACTGTAATCATATGCAGCTATACTTGGCCTACAAATTGTAATGTCCGTAACGCGTTGGTCATGTAATGTCCGTAACGCTTTTTTGGGGTGAATGATGCAAATTCTCGAAAAAAATTCTGGATATGTTGTGTGATATCACATTTTAGCTTTGCATTTGAATTTGGAACAAAATTGAACCAAAACATAGTGTACTACAAAAACTTTTACACCCAAAACGTTACGGACATTACACTTCCAGCGAGAAGGAAATCAGAAAAACTGCAATGGCAATTTTTCAGAAAAAATATATTTTCTTCCGGTATCCAGCACGATGATGTTAAAATGAGTCCTCAGCTTTATTCTACCCTGAAAATAATTACCTGAAAGTCATTTTATAGCACAATTTTGCACAACAGAAGAAATACATGCAAAACACACTGAATTTTACTGCACTGTCTTTGAAAAATCACTATATTTCAATGGCTCAAAAAATTATCTTTCCGACTTCGGCCACAATTTTTTTCATTATGTCATGTTCTTATGAACCTTCCTGAATACTTTCCAGTGTAAAACAATATTGTTCCTTGATTTTCATTTTTCCACCCTTGGGTAACATTTTTCACGGAATTGCCCGATAACTTCATCTAAATTTTATTACTGTCTACTGGAATTTAGCTGACATTTTATTATTTATTTATTTACCTTCCTTTCCAGGTGTCCATGTATATACTATTTTCATAGCCACCAATGACTACCTATTCCAATGTAGATTGTAGAATCAAAACACAGCCTCGGACAGTACGATGCAAATTATGTTTTATCATGTGCATGCAATAATTGAAGGTGAAAACAAAAATACTTACAAGGCTGTTAGTTGGAGATTCAAGAAATTTTCAAGGCAATGTGCAAATGAATAAAATAACTTTAAACAACATTCTCAAATTCAAGGGCTTTCAAAATATGAGCCTTGATTTAAAATGCAAATTGTATTAACCCGTTGCTTACGGGAACCGGATGGGCCCTGTACAAAGTCTATGGTGATTTACAGAATCTCGTAGTCAATGGGTTAATTACGAGTGAAGTACACCATAAAGTGGTAGTACAGTACTGTATTGAGCATAACTCATTGGCTGTCCAGCCGAAGAGCCCTAGCCCTGGCAAAAGGGCAACACTAAATTATCTCTAACTTGAAAACCATTGGCTCTTTTCACATGAAATCAAAGCAGTGTGACATTTTTAGCTCTTTCTGTCAGTCTTTTACGTGCAAATATCAAATAAGGCAATATTTCTCAAATTAGAGAAAAATTTACTGTTAAGGCCCTTCTGTTAGGAACATGTATGCAAGGGCCCTTCTGCCAGACAACCGACAAACTATGTGAACACAATTCTGATATGTAAAATCAGGTCTATATTTATGACTGTTGTACTTTTGGTCGGTTGAGAAGTCTCTATTTTGAATATGGTTATGAAGTGGTAAACTGAAGAGCTTACCGGGTTGTTTGAATACTGCAAGAGGGTCCGTTTTCTTCAAAGGTCCAACGCGACATTTCTCCAGCATAGATTCAACATTTACCCATCGATGTACCTTAGAAAAATAAGCATTTAAAAAAACTAAATACAGTGTACATGTAAATGTGCGAATATTTAAGAATGAAGAAAAATGAATATATAAATAAATATAAGTAAGTTATAAATAAAATAAATTACTAAATGACACCCATTGCTTCTGAAATTCTGTAATACCCATAGAGTTAATAGCACATGTTCCCATAGCAAACAGTTTAATTGATTCATTAATTTTTAAAAACCAACAGGCATGCACAGCAGTATACAAAAGTGTTCCTTGCATACAACAGACTGTTCAGATTATGACAAGATTAAAATTCAGACTGGGGTTGATTAAAAGACTTAAATCAATTTTGTATTTAGTACCATTTCTGGTAACAGTTAACTACAGATCACATTTATAACATATTAGCTTTATTTTATTTTTATTTTTTGTCATTATTTTGTTGCTGTTGTTTGTATTTCTATCTACATATATGTATCAAACAAGGTGCTGTGTGTCGGGGTTACCCTGACCAAGAAGGGGTATAGACACACTCGGTGGAACGTTCAGATTGACAATGGAGTTTGGAGGGGGGGGGGAATGCCATGTTTGTCCACCCCCCCTCCAACTCCATCAGGGGTCGCGCTTAACTTTTTTTTTTACGAGCCAGACGGACTAGTTAGCCAAAATTTCAGGTAGTCCGCCAGAATTCTGGCTAGCCCGCCCAAAAAATTGACTAGTCTGCCTGTTTTGAATACACGTTTAATTTCGAAAAGAATAATGTAAATTATGCACATGTAATCAACTGCCAATAGCCATTGGCCACCAGGCTACCCCCCTCCCCCTCACCCACCCCGGTCCATGATGTGACAAGGCTCATGCAGGCCTAGAACTCAGAACGAGTTCAGGGTCACGGGTTCGTGTTGGTATCTTCATCAAAATGATGAGCTCCGAGGCAATTTACAGCCTGTTTTTAGAGGATCAAGTTAATGGAAGAAGGAGAAGAAGGGGGAGAAGGAGAAGGAAAAGAAGGAAAGGAAAGAGAAGAAAAAAAGAAGAGAAGTGAAAAGAAGAGAAGAAAAGAAAAAAAAGAAAAAGAGAGAAAAAGAAAGGAAAGGGAAAGGGGAGGAGGAAGAAGAAGAAGAAGAGGAGGAAGAGGAGGAAGGGAAAGAAGCGGAAGAATGGAAGGAGAGAAGAAGAAGAAGGGAGGGGAAGAAGAAGAGTGGGAGGGAAAGGGAAGAAAGAAAGAGGAGGAGAGAAAAAGAAGAGGAAGAGGAAGGGAAGGAAAGAAAAAGGAGCAAGAGGAGGAGGAGAAGAAGAAAGGAAAGTAGGAGGAGGGGAGCAGGAAAAGGGGAAGGGGAAGAAGAGGAGGAAGAATGAAGGGGAAAGATGAAGGAAGAATAGGGGAAGGGGAAGAAGAAAGGAAGGGGAAAGGAAAGAAAAAGGAAAGAAAGAAAGCAAAATAGGAAGAAGAAGAAAGAAAAAAAAAAGAAAAGAGGAAGAAGGAAGCGGAGGACGGAGAGGGGAAGAAAAAAAGTTAGAAAAGAAGAAAAAGAAAATGGAAGAGGAAGAGGAAGGGGAGGGGAGTTAGGGGAAGGGGAAGGGGAAGAAAGGGAAAGAAAAGAGCAAGAGGAGGAAGGAGAAGAAGATGGAAGGAGGAAGAAGGAGGAGGGAGAGAAAGCAGGAAGGGGAAGAAGAGGAAGAATGGGGAAGGGAAGAAGAAGAGGCGGGAGGGGGAAGGGGAAAGAAAAGAAAAAGAAAAGAGAGGAGGAGAGAAGAAAAAGAAAAAAAGAAGATAGGAAGGAAGGGGGAAGAAAAGAAAAGAAAGAAAGAAAAAGGAGCCAGGGAGGAAGGAGAAGAAGAGGAGTAGGAGGAAAGAGAGACGCGAGGGTGAGGAGAAGAGAAGGGGAAGGGGAAGAAATAGAAAGAATAAAGGAGAGGAGGAGGGGGGGGAGAAAAACAAAGAAGAAATTTATATATATTTCAACTCATTTGTGTGTGTCTTGTTTGTGTTGTTCCATTTGAGGTCCACGTGCCTCTTTCATTCAGTTTTTAGAATTAATAAAATAAAGGGAAATTAGATTATATAATTTTTTCAAAGTAGGTAACGATTGTTTTAACAAATTGATAGTTGTGTGTTTTGTGTTGTCTGTTGCAGTTGCCCACCAAAAGTCACTGAAACTGAAAGCTCGGATCTGCGACTACACTAGTTCACGAACACCGACTACCGGCCAAGGGGAGTGTGGACCATAGACACGACATACTCCGTCAAAAACAGCGTAAATACTGCATGCGTGGACATCAAGGGACTAACATTATACATGAAGTAAACAAATGATTTTTAAAACGTACTTACCAACTATCCATGTGATTGCTGACTACATGAAAAGCTCATGCCCATAGTTCGTTCGGATGCACAATCTGCTTTTAAAAATAAATTTTTTCTGCCATACAGTACAGTGCATGCGGCCTATGCGCCTATTCCCAACACTGTAGCGACACGCTCCGAATATATCCACGATAGATCGCAACTCAGCTTAGCTCGAGTATTTCCGGACAACGGGGCGCCCCTCGCGGCGAAAAATCGTGTTAGCGTCATACACAGGCCACGGTACGTAAACTCCCAAATAAGTTTTTAAGTTTGACTTCGGTACATAAACTCCGGCGCAATGATTAGTGAAATCCATGGTTCCCTCAGAATCATGGTGAATCTGAAGTGGCTTCGTTTAGCGCAGGAGCCGCGCCCAAGGTACAGCGATTTCGGGCCAGGAGTTTGTTATTTCGTCGTATTTTGTTCGAATAAAATAGGAGAATTGAGTTCATTCAAATTGTTAGCATAAAAATCATGCAACCTCTGTGCGACACTTAAGTAATATTAGCTAGACACACGGACTAGTAATATAGATTTTGGGGCTAGTCCGCTCGTGATTTTGCTAGCCATTGTTCTAGCGGGCTACCATTAATTTCGAACCGCCGTCCATTTGTATGTTTCAATGATCGTTCCCCGCGCATTGGGTATAGACACTGCTACAGTGACTTGTTATGGATTTAAATCACTGTCATCACTGGCATAGCCAGCAGGGGCCTCAGGCTGCGGGTGGGAAAAAGTTTTCATTTAGTTTAATCCTCCTCTGTCCATCCAGGATCTGACAACCTGTTTAACGTGTCTTTTTTTTTTTTTTTCAATTTTGCTTGCAACACAAGACACCAAGCATTTTTAAGTTGGATTTACCGGAGCGCTCAGCTCAATGACGTGAACCACTCGGTATAACTACTTGGTAACCAAATCGATTATCGCCACTCGACCCCCCCCCAAAAAAAAAAAATAAAAAAAAAAATAAAAAAATAATAAAAATAAAATAAAAATAATAAAGAAAGATAATAAAATAATCAAAAATACAATAAATAAGGATATTTTTTACGCTCATTTGAAAGACTGTGGCAGTCTTTCCCAACTCCCCATCTCCAGCTCTGGAATCCCTCACCGGGATGAAACCCTGTATGGGGTGACGTTGTTTACACTTGGCCTACCATAACATGAAAGAGATTGTAACAGTAATGCATTTCGCACCGTTAGTCCCACAGCACTAAATTGAACACGGCATGCATGGCCTAGCGGGACAGGCAGTACATTTACAAAAATGACGTCATTAGCATACATAAAGAAAAAAAAAATCCATAAAAATAGGTGTAAGTATAAGAAAATTGGTCACCTTTTGTTTTTTTTAGATTTTTTTTTTTTGGGGGGGGGACTGAAACAGGGCTTTTGACAGGTTGCCAAGAAGTCTTGGATTTTTCAGGGTTCTACAACTGTAGTTAAAATGATTTCTATTGTCTAGCATTAGAAAGCTTGCTATTTTAGCATTTTATCAGGGAGAATTGTGTGGTTAGTCTTGTATCCAAGGCTCTCAAATTTTTTAGAGGCGGAAAACATGACAAATCATGCTGCTTATGTTGAAAGGGCACATAAAATTTCGACCTTACATTTCTTTCTTGAATTGAAAATATTCTTCGATTTCAGTTAATGACATGAGACATGTTTAAACCTCACTCTACTTTTAGCGATAGGTGTCGTGCATCGCTTAGCACTAGCCCACCTTAGGTAGGCCAATGTAAAGAAGTTGCCACCACAAGACAAAAAATGGCGGATTCCAGTGAAATCCAACAGTTTAAAACAATCAAAACACTAATCTAATGCCTAGTAGCATCAATGCCGATACAGGACATTATCGTTACAATCTGTCTCAAAAATGCAGATTAAAATTCATATATCTCGAAATACTTACTTTAATATAATGCTACTAAGATTCCACTGAGTCAGAGGGTCAGACACAGACTGAACAATAAAACCTTAAGAAATAGAAGCATTGTATGTTAATTAAAGACAAAATCTACATTGGCGGACTCAATTTAAGGAACTCAGTCAAAATTTGATATCGTGGAGGTACATGTGCTAAATGGACAAGATAAACACCCAAGCATAACAAGTTTAGGAATTATGCTGCCACTCGGCATGGTATGCATTAATAAACATTTATTGCTCGGCTGAGTAATAAATTAGTCAGACCCTATCACGACAGTAGTCTTGGAATCGGGGAGGAAATAGCAATGGTCCAGAAGGTCACAGCTGGATAACTTAGATTTTCATTCTTTTAAAGCAGCTGAGATGATCAACTTTAAGAAAGTACGAGTTTTTTCAAGGGCTTTTATTTTTTATGAATTTTTAAAACGTGTGGTCATTGTAAAAGTTCATAGTATAACGACAGTATCAGTCCAGTCATCTCCCCATTCTAACAGGTTCATTAGTAACATCATTGCCAGAATGCAGCACTTTTACATCATATGCTCACATGACCACTGAAACTCTCTTCACTAGTCTAAATAAATCAGATTAATGCAGTCAATAAAGTTGCCTCTTACGTCAGCAGTCTTAATGCCCGACAGTTAATGGTAGCTGTCCTTCCAAAGTTTACTGGACAATAGACAGTCTTTCTTCATTTTATAATCTATAAGAGCACTCAGACAGTCTGCGGTCTATTTTTGAGTATTCCGCCGAAAAACATCAACACAATATAATTTACTAAGCAGTGGTAGTAGGGAATCTAATGATTTATAACCAACCTGTGAATACAGCATTCTTGTTGTTGTCTTTCTGATGTAGGCTACAGTAAAAAAACTTCAAACTTGAATGTGTTTCCCCTGAACTTTTTCTGCTTTCAAATTTAACAATTCGAAAGCACACCTGACAATAAGTTATAATAATAATAATGATGAGGATTGATGATGATGATATGATGTCTTATTTCCACAGGTAGCCAGCTTCAGTCACAAAGCGCTCTACAGCAGGCCCCTGCATAACATAATATTATTATTACCCTTCTCTCTGCAGTGCGGCCTGGCTAGAAAAGCAGACAGGTACGCATTTCTTAAAAAGTACTTGGTATGACCCCGGGGTGCGGTGCTCGAACACACGACCTTCCAGACGAGAGGCGGACGCTCTAACTACTAGGTATCACGCCGGCATCAGATTTTTTGTATTCCGCGCTATAAAAAGATCTGTCAATAATTTTGTTCATCCAAACCAAACTGTTTAGAATATCGCATGTTGAGATTAAAGCTGGTATCCTCATTGGCGAATGACTTGCAGAACAGTTGTGATTTGGATTTGCCGAACTTTTTCTGGGCGCTGGAACATAAAATTAACCCTTTTTTTTGCTCGCCCGTAGGAGTGGGGTGTTAATTAACACTGCATCGTAATTGGTTTCATATTACCAATGAAACGGTTTTAATGATTTGGAAAGACTTTCCAGCCAACAAAAAATGTCACTATGATCCTCGAAGGGGGTCTCAGAAAAAAGACCACACCCCTCGAGACAAAATTGACCTCCCTATCTTCATAAGAACAGTGGTAAGGAAGAAACGCACACAATATTTTAAACAAGACGCTCTTCAAGATATAATTTCTTATCTTCTGAATTCTAAAAGCATTTATTATTGTAAACGATCTTAAAATTTTCCTGTCATGAGACAGTCTGGGTACATTGGATTATAATGATGGCGAAGAAAAAGCCATGCATCTTTATTAACTATAGCCTTATCCTCTTTGTCACCGTCTTATAAAGATAGGAGGTCACTTTCGTCTTGAGGTGTGGTCTTCTTTCTGAAGACCCTTCAGAGGAACATTTGATATTTTTTGGTTTGCTGAAGGCCTTCACCAGAACCACCAAAACCGTTTCATTGTAATATAACGCGAATTTACCAGGCTGGTGTGAATTAACACGCCCACCCTTCATAGGGACTGGGAGGGCGGAAAAAAATGTGAAATTATTTTTTTTGTTTTATGTTCCATCCCCTGCAGGTGGGCAACGCCCGCATTTGGTACTTCCGCCCTTGGAGAAGGAAACAAGAAAGAAGATTCCATTGCATTTCTTTTTTCAATAATTTTGTTATTTTCCAATAACTAAACGGAGTTAGTAGGACATCGATTTTTACGAAAGACCTCTTCAACGTAAATTGGTAGCCCTAGTGCGTTAAGTGATGTTGGCTATACTTTGAGTAAGGAGGGTACATGTAGTTTGGCAGTGAACAATACATTTTTTTTTCGAAAAAAAATGCTGTGCTTTGTTAGTGTTTGAAACTGACTGGCTCCTTTTGTGTAACGACTGGCAACAGGTCACACACTTTTGACCAAAAGAGTTGACGATTATGACCTCAATAATTTGAAGTCATGGGCATCTCCATCTGCACATTGGAACGTGTTCTGGCACAAGGGGTACCTTAATCCTTCATACAAGTGATGTAATAACATGCCTAAAATTTAGAACAGCTATAACATTCATTTGTGGAAGACCCATTTAAAGAATTGTACAGAAGTTTTGCTACTGACATATCTGACAATGTTGAAATAAGACAAATAAAAAACCGGCCTAGACACGACAAAAGTTCAGCACAATTATGGCTGTCACTTGTAAAATTGTACAGTAAAAATTTGGCACATGAATTAAATCTGGATAATGAAAATGTTGGCAAACAGAGTCCTATTACTATAGGGAAAACTGTAGATGGTCCTCAAATGTTTAATTTAAAGCAGTTATATTGACGTAATTTTTTCAGGGTTTCATTTTTAGACCCTTATCAAAGACACTAAGTAGCATGGGAAATATGTACATGTACATGTCCTCACATTTTTAACATCAAAATAATTGCCTTTAAAAGGCTGTAGGCTACACATTTGACAGAACAGTAGTAAGGATTCAAACTGGTGATCAAAAGAAATGTTGCTGCTTGTACCAAGTTTTATAATGAAGAACAAATGTTTGTTGAAGGGGACTCCGTGAAAAACTTGCCAGAATCTTAAAGCACAAGTTTAGTTTTGGCAAATTTTTTTTTAAGTTGATAGTCTATCCCAAAGTCATATCACACCAATAACAGTTCTGAATGTCTTTCGTTTTTCAAATTATTAATGAAAATCTCTGGGACAGCGGACCGCCATCCAAGATATTGATTATAATTTACAGATAAGGCACCAAAGTTTAATAAGGTGTAAGGTTACCTGAATCAAAGTGTATAAATGGTTATATATCTGACGTGTGCAGCCCCACCTCAAAACTAAAACGTATTATGAATCTGTCATTAAGGTTATTTGAAAGTGGTGTACAAAATTCAATTAAGTTCATCTCACTCAGCACTTTTGAATATTAGGAAGGTCATAGGCTTCCTAATGTAGGGAAAAAGTCTGACCTACATCTACATGTTGGTACAGTAGGTCAGTGGGGGGGGGGGCGCAAGGCTTAATGGTGATCCTGTCAGTTTAGAAGAAGAATATGACATCATTTCCACAAGTGTGTTTTCCCCCTTTGTGACACTAAATACAGTTCGGCCTCAATTAACGGGCGATGTTGGGACCAGCAGCAGCCCCCGGATAAAATGATATGGCCGGAATAAGAGAGATAATGTATCCACAGTATAGGGGGGAGTTAATACATGTCCTAATGTTATAGTATTAAACCCACACACCATTGCAAATAGCCACAGACCACTACACATGTGTATGCCTATTATTTCTTTTTCCCCAAATCCAAACACAGTTCTGTGTACACTTCTGATAAAGGTGTACAATTACAGGCAATGCTGATTAAGTCCCAATTGTCCGGATAAATGGAGAGAGCCGTTAACCGATGGCAAGTATAACCGAGGCCGGAACTGTACAGAAGGCAGTCTGACAATACATGCATGCTCACTAGGACTGTAAATTCTTCCATTTGTCAGTGGAGGATTGCCAAACATCAAACACGTAATAAAAATATTATGCAGGCAATCTGTTGTTTAGGTTATTCGGAAACAGTTTGGATATTGAAGTTTGGTGTCCAGATAGCAAAAATAACGTTATTGATACACACTAATCTGAATTAATACCTCAGCAGAAAGATGCAACTCTGATCTTTCTGCTAAAGTATAATTCAGATAACGCTTAACACCTTATTAAACACGAGATGAGCTTTGGATGCTATACTGTAAAATTAGTCAAAAATCTGGGGGGTCCGCCGCAACGCAGAGATTTCATAGATTAATTTTAAAAAAAGAAGACATTCAAATCTGTTATATGACCTTCGAGCATAAAGCAATAAAAAAGAAATTGCCAAATTAAACTTGTCTTGAATAAAACTCTCAACAATGTTGAAATTTTCCACAACCACCACTTAAATCACATTTTCCATCCAAAAATAAAATGTGAAAACAAATCACATCATTAGACACAATCCACTTTCCACCATACAAATAACAACTGAAGCTGGTGACCAATAACAATGCAGTTTTGCACTTCAATGAATCCATATCATCGGGAAATGAGGTATCATTATTAAGTTTTCAAGCAATAACTATCAAAAGTATACTATCTATCGAGAGAAATATAGAAGGCATCAAAATTGAGCTTAATAATCATAAGAACAAAACATTTATTTGGCGCTTAATACAGGTGTTTTTCTAAAGCGCACTATTTTCTGTCTATGATATAATACCAATTAAAAGTTAAATATGCAAAACGAAAAACTATATAAAAGCTTGGCAGAACTTTTTGAGGAGTTTATAAATAAAGTAGGCTATACATATAAAATAAATAAATAAACATACATTTTACAAACATTAAATAAAAACTCCACCAATAAATATATTGAACAATTTATTTACTATTACATAATCACAATCTTGCAGCCTGTGTCAAGAGAAGCCACACAGTTCAGCGAGCTAAACATACATCATGTGTCATGAATGTAAGCTGTCACAACTATACAATATAATCACATAAAGTCACGTACAACTTCTGGCAAAGCATTTCTTTACTACATTAGTTTTTTTCCTCAGTCATTATTAGTTCAACAGGTGACTCAACGATGTTTGCAGGTGATACAAAACAAAATTCACTGTATTGTGGGCAAGCACAAGAGGCTAATGTCACAAAATAGATGCACGTTACTGGTTTCTTTTTGGTAAAAAAAATCCAGTATATAGTAATTTGGTCAACTCTCATTGAATCATTCGTATTCTCCTATACTCAAATGAATTTCATATTTAATGTAAATTCTTGATCTCTGCACAGCAATGCTAGGACATGTATTAATGTGTCCAAGGCTACAGTAACTGTTGATAGACGTTTAGCAGGCCTTACAGACTGAAGGTCCGGACTCAAGGTTGAAGACCGGAAGTAATAACATGTTGGCCCTTGTTATCTGAGAGGAACTGATAACACACCCGCACGCCATACATGCCTTTGTCCGCCCTGTCTTCAAGTGTCTTGTAGTTATGCCGTTGCTAGTCAAAATGATTTTATCCCTTTCTCCGACAGACGGCCCGAGGTCTTTTAGACGCGATACGATGGCCTGGGGCCATAGACCTGACAGTCCAACATTAAAGGGTCTGATACATGTAGGCTGATTATCGAATGGGTCTGATTGACTGGTTATCAAAATTGGCCGATAACCGATTAAACACAAATGAAGGGTCCAGGACAATTGGTCAATCAGACCCTCAGTCTATTAGACTCTTTCCGAATTCAGTCTATCGAACCCTCCATAAATCAGTCTAACAAACACTTTTGAAAAATTTTTTTAAAGTTCTGTTGGATCGTCAGTCCATCGGATACTGTAAAATGGATAAATTGGTCTTTTCGGACTCTCAAAGTCTGTAGGAGTTTTCCCATCTGACATGTAATGACGAGGTGATCACCTTCAAACTTATGATCTACGGTCTAGCCTACGCCATACAAGTCTGTCCAAACAAATTGGGAAAGTTCGCCCATTGAAAGATGTGGACACGTGTACAAATATCAATACGTTTCTACTTTGCATTACATGTACGCTCCTTATGCAATCGCCATGCATGCATCAACCTTGTTGTGTTGGCCAACTCCTCCTCAGTAACCTCCATCGTTGGCCAAAATCTGGACTCCGTTCAGCTTTGGGGTCCGGCCTGCTGCTTGCCCAGTCGGACCCAGTCCATCAGGAGGCGGCCCCGGTTGAAGCCAGCCCCGCCCTTGACCCGACCAGAGGCCCAGGGACACTTATACTCCTTTGGATGACGAGACCCGCTGTGGTGATTGATAAGGCAGGGAACTGC
>JZLH01S0612188.1:21648-32820 GCA_001188425.1 Eucidaris tribuloides
C
Organism: Eucidaris tribuloides; assembly: GCA_001188425.1. NCBI lineage: Eukaryota > Metazoa > Echinodermata > Echinoidea > Cidaroida > Cidaridae > Eucidaris > Eucidaris tribuloides. The sequence goes on from JZLH01S0612188.1 coordinate 21,650, forward strand.
AAAAAAAAGAGCAAGAGGATAAGAAGAACTTGAGGAGGAAGAGTAGGAGGGGATGAGGAAGAGAAGGAGAAGAGGAAAAGAGGAGGAAGAAGGGGAAGGGGAAGGGGAAGAAAAGAAAAAGAAAGAAAGAAAAGGAGCAGGAGGAGGAGAAGAAGAGGAGGAGGAGGAAGAGGAGGAGGGGAGGAGGAAGAGAAGGGGAAGGGGAAGAATAGAAAAGGAAATAAAAGGAGGAGGAGGAGGAGAAGAAGACAAAGAAGATTTATCATTGATACATGTTTTTATTTCAACTCATTTGTGTGTGTCTTGTTTGTGTCTGTTTCCATTTGAGGTCCACCCTCTTTCATTCAGTTTTTAGAATTAATAAAATAAAGGGAAATTAGATTATATTATATTTTTTCAAAGTAGTAACATTGTTTTCAACAATATTGATAGTTTGTGTGGTTTTGTGTGTCTGTTGCAGTTGCCCAACCAAGTCACTGAAACTGAAAGTCGGAGTCGCGACTACCTAGTCACGACATCCGACTTACCGCCAGTGTGAGTGTGGACCATAGACACGACATACTCCGTCAAAACATAAATACTGCATGCGTGGGACTATCAGGGGACTAACATTATACATGAAGTAAACAAATGATTTTTAAAACGTACTTACCACTATCATTGGATTGCCTGACTCATGAAAACACGGAGCACAATCTGTTTTAAAATAAATTTTTTCTGCCATACATGTACATCGCATCGGCCTATGCGCCTATCCCACACTGTAGCGACACCGCTCCGAAAATATCCAGCGATAGATCGCAACTAGCTAGCTCGAGTGAGTTTCCGGACAACGCCCTCTGCGGCGAAAATCGTGTTAGCGTCATACACGGCCACGTACGTAAACTCCCAATAAGTTAAGTTTGACTTCGGTACATAAACTCGGCGGCAATGATTAGTGAATCCATGGTTCCTCTCTAGGATCATGGTGAATCTGATAGTGGCTTGTTAGCGGGGCCGCGCCAAGGTACAGATTTCGGGCCAGGAGTTTGTTATTTCGTTCGTATTTTGTTCGAATAAACATGGAGATTTTGAGTTCATTCATTGTTACATAAAATCATGCAACACTCTGTGCGACACTTAAGTAATATTTTAGCTAGCCACACGGACTAGTAAATATAGATTTTGGCTAGTCCGCCGTGATTTTTGCTAGCCATTGGCTAGCGGGCTACCATTAATTTCGAACCCTGTCCATTGTATGTTTCAATCGTTCCGCCGCGCATGGGTATAGACCTGACTACAGTGACTGTTATGGATTTAATCACTGGTCATCACTGGCATAGCCACAGGGGCTCAGGCTGCGGGTGGGAAAAAGTTGTTCATTTAGTTTTAATCCCTCCTCTGTCCAATCCAGGATCTGACAACCTGTTAACGTGTCTTTTTTTTTTTTTCATTTTGCTTGCACCACAAGACACAGCATTTTAAGTTGGATTTACCACTCCCCCCCCCCCCGAAAAAAAAAAATAAAAAAAAACTAAAAAAAATAAAAAAATAAAATAAAAATAAATAAAGAAAGAAATAAAAATAAATCAAGAATAAATAAATAAGATATTTTACCTCATTGAAAAGATCTGTGGCATCTTTCCCGACTCCCCTCTCCAGCTCTGGAATCCCTCCGGGATGAAACTCCATGTATGGGGTGACGTTGTACACTTGGCCTACCATAACATGAAAGAGATGGTAACAGTAATGTCATTTCCACCTTAGGTCCCACAGCACTAATTGAACCCATGCAATGCCTAGCGGGAAGGCAGTACATTTACAAAAATGACGTCATTGCATACATAAAAAGAAAAAAAATCATAAAAAATAGGTGAAGTAGAAAATTGTCACCTTTTGTTTTTTTAGATTTTTTTTTTTTGGGGGGGGGGTACTACAGCTTTTACAGGTTGCCAAGAAGTTGGATTTTTCAGGGTTCTACAATGTAGTTAAAATGATTTTCTATTGCTAGATTAGAATGTTGCTATTTTAAGCATTTATCAGGGAGAATGTGTGGTTAGTCTTGTATCAAGGCTCTTCAATTTTTTTAGAGCTGGAAAACATGACAAATCATGCTGCTTATTTGAAAGCACATAAAATTTCCCTTAATTTCTTTTGAATTGAAAATATTCTTCGATTCAGTTAATGCATGAGACATTTTTAAACTCACTCTATTTTAGCATAGGTGTCGTGCGATCCTTACACTAGCCCACTTAGGTAAGCCAATGTAAAGAAGTTTCCCCAAGACAAAAATGGGGATTCAGTGAATCCAAGAAGTTTAAACAATCAAACACTAATCTAATCCTAGTAGCATTCATGAACAGGACATATGTTACAATCTGTCTCAAAAATGCAGATTAAAATTCATATATCGAAATACTTACTTTAATATAATGCTACTAAATTTCACTGAGTTCAGAGGGTCAGACACAGACTGAACAATAAAACTCTTAAAAATAGAAGCATTGTATGTTAATTAAAGACAAAATCTAACATTGCGGAACTTCAATTTAAGAAACTGTCAAAATTTGATATCTGAGGTACATGTGCTAAATGGACAAATAAACATCCCAGCATAACAAGTTTGGAATTATGCTGCCACTGGCATGGTATGCATTAATAAACATTTATTGCTCTGGCTGAGTATAAATTAGTCAGACCTATCACACAGTAGTCTATGGGAGGAAATAGGCAAGGTCAGCAGAAGGTCACACTGGATACTATAGATTTTCATTCTTTTAAAGCACTGAATGATCACTTTGAAGTACAGTTTTTTCAGGGCTTTATTTTTTTATGAATTTTTAAAACTGTGGTCATTGTAAAAGTTCTATAAGTAAACACAGTATACAGTCCAGTCATCTCCCACATTTCTAACGTTCATAGTAACATCATAGCCAGAATGAGCACTTTTACATCATATGCTCACATGACCACTGAAACTCTCTTCACTAGTCTAAATAAATCAATTAATGACGTCAATAAAGTGCCTCTTACGTCACAGTCTTAATGCCCGAAGTTAATGGTAGCTGTCATTCAAAGTTTACTGGACAATAGAGCAGTCTTTTCTTCATTTATAATCTATAAGAGGCACTCAGACAGTCTGGGTCTATTATTTGAGTTTCCCCGAAAAACATCACACAATTATATTTTACTAAGCAGTGGTAGTAGGGAATCTTAATGATTTATACCAACTTGTGATACATGCATTCTTGTTGTGTCTTTCTGATGTAGGCTACAGTAAAAACTTTCACTGAATGTGTTTCCCTGAATTTTTCTGTTTCAATTTAAACATTTCAAAGCAACCTGACATAATTATAATAATAATAATGATGATGATGATGATGATGATAATGATGTCTTATTTTCCCAGGGTAGCCACTTCAGTCACAAAGACTGCTCTACCAGCAGGCCCTGCATAACATAATATTATTATTACCCTTCTCTCTGCAGTGCGCCTGGCTAGAAAGCAGAAGGTACCATTCTTAAAAAGTACTTGGTATGACCCGGCCGGTGCTCGAACCCACGACCTTCCAGACGAGAGGCGGACGCTCTAACTACTAGGCCATCACGCCGGCATCAGATTGGTATTCCCCTATAACAAGACTGTCATAATTTTGTTCATCCAAACTCAAACTGTTTAGAATATCGCATGTTGAGTCTAAAGCTGGTATCTCATTGGCGAATGCTTGCAAACGTTGTGATTTTTGGATTTGCCAACTTTTTCTGGGCTGGAACATAAAATTTAACCCTTTTTTTTGCTCCCCGTAGGAGTGGGGTGTTAATTAACACTGGCATCGTAATTTGGTTTCATATTACCAATGAAACGGTTTTAATGATTTGGAAAGACTTCCAGCCAACAAAAAATGTCACTATGATCCTCGGAAGGGGTCTCAGAAAAAAGACCACACCCCTCGAAGACAAAATTGACCCCCTATCTTCATAAGACAGTGGTAAGGAAGAAACGCACCATATTTTAAACAAGACCTCTTCAAGATATAATTTCTTATTCTTTCTGAATTCTAAAGGCAGTTTATTATTGTAAACATCTTAAAATTTTCTGTCATGAGACATCTGGGTACATTGGATATAATGATGCGAAGAAAAAGCCATCATCTTTAATTAACTATAGCCTTATCCTCTTTGTCACCGTCTTATAAAGATAGGAGGTCACTTTCGTCTTTGAGGGGTGTGGTCTTCTTTCTGAGACCCCTTCAGAGGAACATTTTGATATTTTTTGTTTGCTGGAAGGCTTCCCAAACCACCAAAACCGTTTCATTGTTAATATGAAACCGAATTACCAGGCTGGTGTGAATTAACACCCCACCCTTATAGGGACGGGAGGCGGAAAAAAATGTGAAATTTTATGTTCCATCCCCGCTGTCGTGGGCACGCCCGCATTTGGTAATCTCTCCGCCTTGGAGAAGGAACAAGAAAGAATATTCATTGATTTCTTTTCAAATAATTTGTTATTTTCCAATAATAAACGGAGTTAGGACATCATTTTAGAAAGACCTCTTCAACGTAAAATGTAGGCCCTATGCGTTATAGTGTATGTTGCTATACTTTTGAGTAAGGAGGGTACATGTAGTTGGCAGTGAACAATACATTTTTTTTTCTGACAAAAATGCTGTGCTTTGTTAGTTTTGAAACTGACTGCTCCTTTTGTGGTAACACTGCAACAGGTCACATCACTTTTGACCAAAAGAGTTGACATTATGACCTCAATAATTTGAATCATGGGGCATCTCCATCTGCACATTGGAACTGTGTTCTGAGCACAAGGGGTACCTTATCCTTCATACAAGTGATGTAAATAACATGCCTAAAGTTTTAGACACTATAACATTCATTTGTGGAAGACCCATTTAAAGAATTGTACAAAGTTTGCTATCTGACATATCTGACAATGTTTGAATAGACAAATAAAAAACCTAAGACACAAAAGTTCAGACAATTATGCTGTCACTTGTAAAATATGTACAGATAAAAATTTGCACATGAATTACTCTTGGATAATGAAAATTTTGCAAAACAGCAGTCTATAGGGGAAAACTGTAATGGTCTCTCAATGATTTTTAATTTTTTAAAGCAGTTATATTTGAACTGTAATTTTTTCAGGGTTTCATTTTTTAGACCTTATCAAAGACACTAGTAGCATGGGAAATCATGTACATGTACATGTACCTCACATTTTTTTACATCAAAATATTGCCTTTAAAGGCTGTAGGCTACACATTTGACAGAACAGTAGTGATTCAAACTGTGATCAAAAGAAATGTTGCTGCTGTACAAGTTTATAAAGAACAACTAAATGTTTGTTGAAGGGGACTCGTGAAAAACTTGCCAGAATCTTAAAGCACAAGTTTAGTTTTGGCAATTTTTTTTTAAGTTGATAGCTCTATGCCCAAAGGTCATATCACACCAATAACAGTTCTGAATGTCTTTCGTTTTTTTAAATTAATTAATGAAAAATCTCTGGGGAGCGGACCCCAAGATTTTTGACTATATTTTACAGTATAGCATCCAAAGTGTTAATAAGGTGTTAAGGTTACCTGAATCAAAAGTGTATCAATATGGTTAACTGACCAGCCACCGACCTTCAAAACTAAAATCGATTATGAATCTGTCATTAAGGTTATTTGAAAGTGTGTGTACAAAATTCATAAGTTCATCTCACTCAGCACTTTTGATATTATGGAAGGTCATCAGGGCTTCCTACATGTAGGGGAGAAAGTCTGACCTACATCTACATGTTGGTACATGTAGGTCAGTGGGGGGGGGGGCGCAAGGTTTAATGGTGAGTCCTGTCAGTTTAGAGAGGAAAGAATATACATCATTTCAAGTGTGTTTCCCCCTTGTGAACACTAATACAGTTCGGCCTCAATTAACCGGCGATGTTGGGACCAGCAGCCCTCCGGATAAATGATATGGCCGGATAAGAGAGATAATGTACAAACACAGTATAGGGGGGAGTTAATACATGTCCTATGTTATAGTATTATAACCCACACACCATGTGCAAATAGCCACAGACCACACACATGTGTTGCTTTATTTACTTTTCCCCAAATACCCAACCAGTTCTGTGTACACTTCTGATAAAGGTGTATCAATTACAGGCAATGACTGATAAGTCCATTGTCCGGATAATGGAGAGAGCCGGTTAACCGATGGCCGTATAACCGAGGCCGAACTGTACAGAAGGCAGTCTGACAAGTACATGCATGCTCACAGGACTGTAATTCTTCATTTGTCAGTGGAGATTGCCCAAACATCAACAGCGAATAAAAATATTATGACAGGCAATCTGTTGTTTAGGTTATTCGGAAACAGTTTGGATATTGAAGTTTGGTGTCCAGATAGCAAAATAACGTTATTGATACAACACTAATCTGAATTATACCTCAGCAGAAAGATCAGACTCTGATCTTTCTGCTAAGGTATAATTCAGATAACCTTAACACCTTATTAACACTTTGGATGCTATACTGTAAAATATAGTCAAAAATCTGGGGGGTCCCCCAACGAGATTTTCATAGATTAATTTTAAAAAAGAAAGACATTCAGAATCTGTTATATGACCTTCGAGCATAAAGCAAATAAAAAAGAAATTGCCAAAATTAAACTTGTGCTTGAATAAAACTCTCAAACAATTTGAAAATTTTCACAACCACCCACTTAAATCACATTTTCAAAATAAAATGTGAAAACAAATCACATCATTAGACACAATCCACTTTCCATACAAATGAACACTGAACTGGTGACAATAACAATGCATTTTGCAACTTGCAATGAATCCATAATCATGGGAAATGAGGTATCATTATTAAGTTTTCAACAATACTATCAAGTATACTAATATATCGAGAGAAATATAGAAGCTCAAAATTGAGTTAATAATAATAATACAAAACATTTATTTGGCGCTTAATACAGGTGTTTCTAAGCGCACTATTTTCTGTCTATGATATAATACCAAAAATTAAAGTTAAATGCAAAACGAAAAACTATATAAAAGTTGCAGAACTTTTTGAGGAGTTTATAAATAAAGTAGGCCTATACATATAAATAAAATAAATAAACATACATTACATTAAATAAAAACTCACCAATAAATATCAATTGAACAATTTATTTACTATACATAATCAATCTTGCAGCCTGTGTCAAGAGAAGCCACCAACAGTTCAGGGAAGGCTCAAAACATACATCATGTGTCATGATGTATGCTGTCACAAACATACAATATAATACACAAAGTCACTTAGCAACTTCTGGCAGCATTTCTTACTACATGTAGTTTTTCCTCAGTCATTATTAGTTCAAAGGGTGACTCACATGTTTGCAGGTGATAACAAACAAAATTCACTGTATGTGGGGCAAGCACAAGAGGTCTATGTCCACAAAATAGATGCACGTACTGGTTCTTTTTGGTAAAAAAAATCCAGTATATAGTATTTGGTCAACTCTCATTGAACATTCGTATTCCTCCTATACTCAAATGAATTTCATATTTAATGTATAATTCCTTGACTCTCTGGCACAGCAATGTAGGTACATGTATAATGTGTCAAGGGCTACAGTAACTGTTGATAGACGTTACAGCCTTACAGACTGAAGGTCCGAGACTCAAGGTCTGATAGACCGGAAGTAATAACATGTTTGCACCTTGTTATCTGAGAGGAACTGATAACACACCCCACCCACCATGCCCTTTGTCCGCCCTGTCTTCAGTGTCTTGTAGTTATGCCGTTGCTTCAATGATTTTATCCCTTTCTCCGACAGACCGAGGGTCTTTTAGACCGATCGATGGCCTGGGCCCATAGACTGACAGTCCAACATAACAAGGGTCTGATACATGTAGGCTGATTATCGAATGGGTCTGATTGACTGGTTATCAAAATTGGCCGATAAACCGATTAACAAAATGAAAAGGGTCCATGGACAATTGGTCAATCAGACCCTCAGTCTATTAGACTCTTTCCGTAATCAGTCTATCAAACCCTCCATGAAAATCAGTCTAACAAACACTTTTTGAAAATTAGTCTGTTGGATCGTCAGTCCATCGGATACTGTAAAATGGATAATTGGTCTTTCGGACTCTCAGTCTGTAGGAGTTTTCCCCATCTTGTACATGTAATGACGTAGGTGATCAACCTTCAAACTTATGATCTACTGGGTCTAGCCCTACGCCATACAAGTCTGTCAAACAATTGGAAGTCCCCATTGAAAGATGTGGACACGTTGTACAAATATCAATACGTTTCTACTTTGCATTACATGTACCTCTTATTGCAAGCCATGCATCATCAACCTTGTTGTGTTTGGCCAACTCCTCCTCAGTAACCTCCATCTTTTGGCCCTGGACTCCGTTCAGCTTGGTCCCCTGCTGCTTGCCCAGTCGGACCCAGTCCATCAGGGAGCGGCCCGGTTTGAGAGCCACCTTGACCCGACCAGAGGACCCAGGGACACTTAATCCTCCTTTGGATGACGAGACCCGCTGTGGTGAATTGATAGCAGGGAACTGCTGCTGTGGAACCGTGAGACTCATCTTGGAGCTCATTGCCTCTCTTCCTCTGCAAAATGAATTTATACACTAATATAATAATAATCATCATAATGATGATGATGAGGATGATGATGATGATGATGATGATGATGATGATGATGATGATGATGATGGCAAATGATGATGATGATAGTGATGATGAATTGATGATGATGATGGCAAATGATGATGATGATAGTGATGATGAATTGATGATGATGATGGATGGCAATGATGATGATGATACTACTACTACTACCACTACTACTGCTACTACATGTATTACTACTGCTACTACTACTACTACTACTAATAATATCAATAATAACAACAATCATTAGAATAATTTTATTTTCATTATTTGGAACTACTGTAAAGAATTAATTAAATATCAATTTAATGGGGTTATTTTCTTAGCAATAACTAACTGACTGACAAATATGCAAACTCAAACGGAAATAATTGTATTACTGCCACTCTCGTCAGCCCTGAGCAATCCTTCCAGGTGGAGGACTTGGGGATTTCCAGTACAAGGTACAAGGTACAAGGACACATCGCCAAGCACTAATTCTAATTGGCACTCAGAATAATTTGCCAAGTATGAGAGTTGCACCTTCCATAGAACTAGATGGGGTATACAGAGCAGAAGATGTTGTATAGCCCCATACATTGTAGCTCAGTGGCCGTAGCTGGGACGTCCCGCACGATCTTGTATGATGGCCTCATCATCTCGCCATCGTGCATGTGAAATTTTGAATTATTTTCTTTTCACGCCTATGAAACATTTTCTTGGTTTAAACATCCATGAAATCATAAATTCAATTATTGTAACTAAAGCCAAAGGTCGTTTGTAATTTTTACCTGTCATGCCTGTAGCCCCGTTTAACAGTGAAGAGAGCTGTGCACTTCAGTAGGCGACAGTCTTAGACTTAGGCTAAGCTGTAACTATTCCTCTAGCAGGAGTTGCATACAAAAACTCAGCAATGTCAGTGCCTACACTCTTGCGGGACGCGAGGTGCATTTATGCAGCTACGATGCCTGGTACTGTCCTCAGTCATTCATTAGGACTGTGCAGAGCAGTGACTTGCACGAGCACAGACTGGGCTGACAATCAACAAATCTCGAATTTTGGGAAACTGCAAACAGTGCAGCCAGGCTGGCATCATTTTCAATTAACGCCGGGAATTTTGACAACGGAATTATGTCTCGTGTCATGACAAGATGAATAATTTTTTATGTTACGAGCAATTTAAATGATTTGCGTATGAATTTTTGGTGCGCAGATACAAGACCTACACAGAAACAGAGTACTTGCATGACTTGATCATACTTTAATCGCGCGCATAGCATCGTGTATGTCTGGATTACGTAACTACATACATAAATATGAACGTGTGGGACTGAGTGAGGAGGTCATCATAGGCACGAACAAACGTTTACAACTAATTTAGTAAACTACAAAGATCTATCTGTCACGAACGAAGTATTGGCTACGTTTCATTATGAACATTGATTTCACTTACCAGATATCGGTAACAACTGTGCTGTGCTAAATATATCTGTTGTTCCCTTGTTTTCCAGAATTTAGATCGACTACTGATCAGTCCGTATTTAACGTTAGTTGTCAACAAAGATTTCAGCAGCGCCAGCGCATAAAGAAGTCGCATTGCCGTCGCGTACGAGTCGGGTCACTTCGAGTCGCGTCGCACGTCGAGTTGGAGTCGAGGCCCACGTCGCACACACAACTTTTACAATCAGAGGAGAACGGCCACAGACGGCCAACATATATTGGACGAGCTGGAAGTTGGAGAAATATCAGGCGGACACCATGGGACCATGGGCGTGAACAGGCGGGGTACGGGGGGGGAGAGGGGAATCAAAAGTGTAAATATTGCATTAATTATTTCAAGCAAAAACAATCTTCTCTATCATCTTCTGCTACACCCCTATTCAGATCCATCTACTTTCTTACTATCATATACTCATCTTCTATCTCTCTTACTACTTCTAATCTTACCTTAATCCATTACTTGTACTTCTTCAATCGCTCTAAACTATCTTCCATCATTCTTCTTCCATGACTTCTTCCTTCTCTTCTTCGTTCTCTTCACTTCTTTCTGCCCTCTTCCTTCTCTCTTTCTTATATCTTTCTCTTGCTCTCTTGACTTTCTATCTAACTCTTCATAATCTACTCGACTTCTCATCGTTCCTTACCATTCTCTCTTACTTCTGCAACATTTTTCATTTGCATCACCTGCATCATCATCATCATTATCATCATTTTGATAATATAATAATAATAATGAATTCTTGGATGTGAAGGTAACAAACTGAGCATATGAGAAATTGAAAATAACTAGTAACAATTATCAAAAAGGTGCATCGATTTGAATTTATCAAAATCGGTCATTGATTTAAGGCTTTCGGGAATGTTATTCCATAAGTTGGGTGCAAATTGTGTGTGTGTGTGTGTGTGTAGTGTGTGTGTGTGTGTGTGTGTGTGTGTGTGTGTGTGTGTGTGTCGTGTTGTGTACGTGTCGTGTGTGTGTTGTGTGTGTGTGTGTGTGTGTGTGTGTGTGTCGTGTGTGTCGTGTGTGTGTGT
>JZLH01S0612190.1:1440-12554 GCA_001188425.1 Eucidaris tribuloides
GTGTGTGTGCGCGCGCACGCGTGGGGGGGGGGCTGGTCCCCTCCTTTTATAAAAAAGGAACAGCGACTACAATGTAGCATATTTCCACGAATTGTGCATTCATTCTAGACCAATTCTCAACTCTCAAACAAACAGTCACACCGTCATACAGTAAGACGCACACACGCAATTAAATACACAATACACCGGCGTGATATTGATAATGCCAAAGTGAATAAAGTGTGCATTTTCTTTCATATTATCGCAATTTAGCTTGGGCATCATATTAAAAATAAATGCTTCAATACACGCAGTGTTTACTTTATTGCACTTATTTCCATGTGTTTATGTCTTTTATTTCTAATATGTCAGAATTCATAGTATAATTACATTTAAGTGGTATAAAATACAAACAAACACACTACCACATATGCGTGATCACATATGAACATACAATTATACGGCGGAACATACCAACATGTCATATACAATTATACAAAAATACAGTGACGGAGTCTACGTAAAAACAAAGTACACCCCTTGATCAAATTAAGGAGGTAGTTGCATAGCATAAGGGGGGGGGGGAGAGAGAAAAGGTGTGTTTGATTGGGCTATAAGAAGTACAGAAAAACGGATATATTTCGTCAATTAATCATTAATTTTCAAAATAATGGGTCCGGTTTTATGTCCAATTAATGAACAAGGAAAAAAATTTAACGGAATATGGAGGAGCACAATTATTTCTAATAAATAGAAAGTAAGAGTAAAACCAAATTTTAAATGAAGACATTAGTTTAACTATTTTCAAATTTCACTTGGCTCCGAAAGAACACACATTACATAGCACTGAATTGATATCAGACGATAACAAATGCATTTAAGGTTAATTTCAACATTTGCATAGTTTGAATGAACAGCAAGGGCGCCGGAAGCGGGGGGGGGCAGAGGGGGCACTTGCCCCGCCCCCCAATAAAATTTTTTTTTGGGGGGGGGGCAAAACGAGTTTTGCTCCCCCCCCCCCCACCCCCAATGTGCCCCTGGAAGGTAAAAATTATCAATTATTTAAAGACTAAAATGAACAATAAAGCACTTTTCTTTGTTTGAATTTGTCATTTCATAACTAAAATATGAAAAAATTTTCGCCCCTGACGGGGCACTTAAATTTAGTGTATAGATGGTAACCTCGCGTCCTTCGAAGAGTGTGCCCCGTGAACATACCTTCAGTAAACCCTTTCCATTTTGCCTTTTCTTCTATAAGCTCTATAGCAATGTAAGAATATTTATCATTGCTCAATCAAAGCGGTCACGTTTAAGCTTTTAATGAATACATTTCAGACTAAAACCGAAAGGCAAAGTGAATGTGGCTCACCAGTGTACGTATGTTCATGAGAATTGAAAATTCACGATGATTCTAAGCTCTCGCTCGTGTTGTTCGCGCATATGAATGTGTATAAACATAAGACTATGAGACTGGGGGGGGGGGGCACTGTACCCCCTCGACAAAAAAATGAAATTTGGAAATTCAGGAAAAAACGGTCTAAAAAGCATTTAAAAATGGGCAAGCTTGTGACAAAAGAACTAAATTTTAATATTCAAATTAAAAACAAAAACACAATTTAAATTGCTAACTGCTATCTTTTTTTGTTTGTTGTTTAGAAGCAGCTGCCCGAATTTCAAAAAAAGTCACAAATTTCGGCGCGCTCCGCGCGCAATGATTGCATTCTAAAAGTTTGGAAAATTGAACGATAATTTAATGTTTAGTGGTATTTTACGTAAAATTTATTAGTTTTGTAGTGCCTTTGATATTTTTGAAACATAATTGGGCATTAGTTTTTATGACTTTTTCGTCTTATCAAAATTATGAGGGGGGGGGGGGGCAAGACGACCTAACCACTAATTCTTCTAATTTTTCTTATTAGCGAAAATAACGAATTGCAAGTCAATGAAATACAGATTCATTTGTCACTAAAAGGGGCAAAAACTGTATTTGTTTCAAGGTGAAATTGCAAATTTTTCTCATCCTGGGAGGGGGAAACCCCTTCCCAAACCCTCCCCCAATTACGTTTTCATGTGACTATTCAATATCAATGTCAATATGAATGACCTTTTTATGCATATTTTAAAGGCAAAACAGGGGTGCATGCACTCCCAGCCACTTTATCAACGCATTCTGCGTACAGCCTGCAGGGGATCCCCCTTCACCCCCTTGCAGTTCAAATCTAAAAATGAATATTCGGGCAAAAAAATTGCTCCCCTAGAATGAAGAGGTCCCATACGCCTATGTGTATTAATAAAGGTTTCTGAAAGGATATTGCACGACAATGGGACTTTGTTATTTTGAGTTAATAATCTAATTGATCAGACGTGAACATATGTATACATATACTCCCACAACCCCCCCCCTCCCTCCCGCTCGGTCGCTTCCCTCCCTCGCCGCGGATCTCACACTATTATATAAATGTGCCCCCGTCGAGATTTTGCCCCCTCAAAACTAAAAGTGTTCCGGCGCGCCTGATGAACAGGACATAAACAATAAACTGTTTCAAAATAAAAGTCATATTTCAGTATAACATTAATCGATTCGGCAAGACAATCAAAACAATTGGTAATGTATAGAGAAATGCAGAAATCTATATCTTGAGCGTATAAAGCTTAATAATGGAGGCCTTGCAAAAAAGGAAGAAACAATAGACCAATTCAGTTTCAGAACACTGGAGTTTATGTCAGCCAAAACAAGAAGAAAAGACAATTCAAAGGGTTATGCAATGAGTCAGGTGCATTGAGATGTCAGTGTTTTTATTATGCATGCTTGAAGCCCCCCCCCCCTCCCAGTTAGACATTAGCATAAAAACCAGCACCCAAACCAAACAGGTCTATAATGATACCAATAGTGTATAGGCCTATTTAAATTCTACGCATACTGTTAAAAAACACCTTTTATCATCTTTTATAAATGATTACATAAAGGACAAATGTTTACAACACATCGTCAAAGATCTTAAAGCCACTGGCTAACAATTACCACAGTTAAAAAATGTGAGCTACATAATCCTCCACGCTCCAAGTGTCTTCGATAAGGTCTAAAAATGAAGCCCTGAAAAAATTGTATTTCAAAATGATGATTTAGTGCTTTAAAAAAGTGAAAATCTACAAACATTCAAATTGACCGGATTCACCTGCCCAATTCCTCCCATAGACTAAGTGTGTGCAGATTCAGGCTATTTTATCATCCATCAGAGTAGAAATTGTTTATTCATGCATACCTTGCCATTGGCAGCATACCTTTCCTACCTTTTGTATTCTAGGGTGTTTATTTGTCTATTTGAACACTACTACGTAGCTCAGAGTTTGATAATATTTTTAATTGAAGCTCCACAATGTTAGCCTATTACTTTAAAATAATAGAAAACAGAAGTGATGATGTCAAACTGGTTCGGAAACATGAAGTACATGTATTATTTTCGATCCCCCCCTTGTTTTTTTAATTAGCAAAAATATTGGCGAAAAGGTCAATCCTGCTTTGTTTTCTGGCCGGTAATAATCCTACGAGACCACTTGCAACAACGGAACATGTATTTGCACGTTAATACTAAAATGACAATTGTAGCGATAAAACACGCCAGCAAGAAAGCTATAACATCTAGCATATAAAGTTGGATAAAGTTCAGATCTAGCGAAGGCGATCGAATGTGTTTGCCGCCAAATTTGATGACGTGTTCTACCCAGAATGCAGCTCGGTCCGCTGGTCTTTGAGGTCGATCGCGGTAAATGGCGGAGAGACGTTTGGCAGTGTCGGCATACCTGTTACAGACATAAAATAAAATGGGGAAAATATATGTACAAAAAACATTCTGCACATCTCACAATGATTTCTTACTGCTAAAATAAATACCCGCTCTCATATGACACATGTGAATATCTATTCGGTCAGCAACGCAAAAGGTATAAATTTATCTTGCACGCACCGTGATGATAAAGACACACAAACGTAATACACACAGACAGGATTTGTCACGCCAGTGGCAGAGGTGTTGATCCTGGGGAGGTGGCGCGGCAGTCGTCCTCCAATGTAACCGTATCGTTTAGTCCCCTCCCCATAATTTTGACAACTTGAAAAAATCATAAAACGTTATGCAAGAACACGTTTAAAAAGAAGTGCAAAAGCACTAAAAACCATTAAACAACATAAACAATTTCAATTTTGCAACAAGTTTCCCGCGCAAAATTTATATTGCAATTTTGCGCGCCGAAAATGGTGGTATTTATCTAGACCGACGGGGTCTGTCCGTTTCCTTCGGGGACTTCTCATTTAACAGTATTTGACATTACACGCTATCACCAAAGATATTTACAGCAGCGATGGAGAAAGCATTCAAAAATGCAATCATGCAAGAAATTGGAATAAACATTGATGGAGAACAGTTGACAAATTTAAGGTTTGCTGATGATGTAGCTCTCTTCTCGACATCAGTAAGGGACATGGATAAACAGCTTAATAACCTGGACAGAGAGAGTAGAAAGATTGGACTCGATCTACACAAGGGGAAAACAAAATACATTACAAACTTCACGTCAGACGAGAGGGTGATGATTGGTGGGGAGACTATTGAAAGAGTCAGCACATAATGGAGGGCCGAGCAAATGAGGAAATATTAGCCAGAGTTAAAGCAGGGTGGAACTGCTTTGGGAGATACAAGCATATTCTATGTGATAAAAGAATGCCAATGGTACTGAGAAGAGAACTATTCAATTCCCGTATTATCCCGACAATGACATATGGATCGGAAACATGGACAACCACAAAACAACTCGAACAAAAACTAGGTACATCACAGCGGGCAATGGAGAGAAAAATGCTGAACATCACACTTCTAGACAGAATAGGAAATACAGAAATTCGACAACAAACACAAACCAATGATATCATGGAAAAGGTGAAAGAAGCAAAATGGAGATAGGCAGGACACCTAATGAGAAGGACAGATGGGAGGTGGTCGAAAAGGGCCACAGAATGGATTCCAAGAGACAGGAAAAGATCGAGAGGAAGACAGAAACGTCGTTGGCGGGATGACATCACACAATACATAGGCAGCACCTGGACTAGACTGGCTCAGAACAGAAAGTCATGGAAGGATCATGAAGAGGGCTACATCCAACAGTGGATGAACTCAGCCTGGTGAGGTGAGGTGAGGACATTATAGTCTCGGTCAGTCCCCTTTGTATGAGGGTCTAGTATTTATCTTACTTTTGCCCCCATCCCCGAAAAATGGATCGAAACCCCTGGCTATGCAGTGGTGAAACTTTCACTTTCTCTCGTTTAAAAAATATATAGTGACGACAGTGTAAACCTACGATACTTACGTGCTGTTTTGAATCACGGTTTTGATTCCACTTTCGAGACTTTCGGCTGTCATCGTGTGAATGTTGACAGACGTCCCCATCCCTCTGTCGGTCACCTGTGTGGCGACCTGGAACTGGTCTACTAGAACCGGGAGGACCAGGGTCGGAACGCCGTGGTACAGTGCTTCGTACAAACCGTTGTTACCCCCTTGGTAAATAAACAGTTTCGTTTTCGGATGACCTATATCAAAAATAATTTCAGGAAAAATAGGTAGTGGAATATTAGGCCCTTTAAGATTGGAGTAACGTTATTCATTATTCAAAATTATTATACGCATTAACATTCCTGAAACACATCGCAAAGCGCACACACGTGTAATTCTGTCTACATCGTCGGTTGAGAATCAGGTGATCGCTTGTAAAACTTGAGAAGGGGAAGATTGTTAACACTGTAAACTCTGTGGCATAAGCGCTCTTAAATACCTTCGCAAGGTTTTAGGGGTAACGCCTGGGCGTTGATCCATTATTTGGATTTAAGTGAAGTAAAAGAAAAATGTCTGAAATATTCGGCGCGCTTAAGAGAAATTAAAAACTGTATATGTTTAGTAGTATTTTTATGTTAAGTTTAATGGTTTTGTAGTGCCTTGCACTGCTCTTTGAAAGTATCCTTGCATTTCGTTTCATGAATTTGTCAAGTTGTCAAAATAATTGGCGGTAGATCAATATGTTTGGCCCCCTATATTTTCACTGGGGGCAGCGACTGCCCCTAGCCCCCAGAATCGACGCCCAAGGTAACGCCCTTCTAAATCTCAACAGCTCGGATGATAATATGTGTAGAGTCTGTAGTTTCTGAGACAGCACTAGCCACAAAATATAAATGGGTAGGCTATAGATAAATGGGGGTATTTTGATGTGTGTGTGTGTGTGTGTGTGTGTGTGTGTGTGTGTGTGTGTGTGTGTGTGTGTGTGTGTGTGTGTGTGTGTGTGTGTGTGTGTGTGTGTGTGTGTGTGTGTGTGTGTGTGTGTGTGTGTGTGTGTGTGTGTGTGTGCGTGTGCGCGTGTAGCATGTCTAAAATATGCTGCAGTCAAAAAATGTTTCTTTAAAATCTGCAAAAGTTATACTTATTTGGTGTCTTATTAAAAACAGAAACATTCTAAATAGCGGTAGTGATTTCTTGCTAAGTTTTGTTGCCTACTTCTCAGTCCAAAGTTAGATTACTTAAATATGTTTCATCTCTTGCAATTGGGGGAAATCATCATTGAGCCCTGTTTTGTCTTAATGAGTAATTAACGTCGTCACCGCGTGACTTCAAACAACTATTGTTACTGACAGAACTTACGATATCCTTCTTTTAACGACAAAACAACAATGAAATGTTACACTCCTGTTGACTTAATTTCAGTGTAGTTTTATCATTTACGAATTTATAAATAATGTCTGCATAATCTTTCTGTAAAAAAACACAACTTGATACTAGGTTTAACGTTTGAGGAAATTTGATATTCAAAATGATTTTAATGGAACGTTTTCCTATATCAACGTAAAATGTGTATATCTGTTGAAATAACTAAATTGTATACCCAGCAAATCGTTCTGAGGCAGCCATCCCATCGTCTTGATGTTGTTACTCAGTTTGGTCGACGTGCCGTCGGGTAACTGCCAGACGACCTTCTGCGGGAGACCTGAAAATACTTCGGCGAACAAATCATTGAGTCTCTGGGGCATCACCTTCACGTACGTCCCTAACGAGAGGATGATGACACCATCATCACCTGAGCTGTTCATAAATTCATCGAGGTCCTACAGCGTCAAAAGAGAATTTCCAAAGTTAGAGAAAAGAATGATAGGTGCTGGGTACATCCTACAGTTCTTAGTCTTCCATTTTATCGACGCATCTCGTGTCCATTATCATTCTCATTGCAACAATAAATCCTTACGTGTACACTTGCACAATAATTCATAATTCAAAAAGTATACTTGTAACGTATTTAAATGTTAAAAATTTATGATCTTGGTGTGTAACCTTATGAGTTGACCAAGAGTTCCAAGTAATGTCATCATTATTTGCCAACAGTAGCTCATGGAAATAATAAAATGCAGTAATACATGCATACAAACTTGAAAAAGACGAATAGTTTCTGCAGTTCGTCACCCAAGTTGAAAGGAAGTTAATGCAATGTAAAAACCTACGTTTTACTGTATATAGCATTGTTTAGTAATGGAGTATAGTGAATATAGAGTAGATCTTACTTTAACATTAAAAATGTGCTTTTAAATGCAAGCTTATAGGAGCAATATCAAAAAGGAATATAGAACTTAAGAGGCTTGAACATCCCCTCCGCCGAACTTCAGGATGGAGGAGCACACTTTGAAGGGAAAGAGACAAAAGGACGGGAAGGTAATATTCTTAAAATAATTAACAATAGACCTAATTGGGATGGGGAAGGCTCCAATACTAAAAAAAAAAGTGTTTGTTAGTCACAATACCGCAACTATTTTGGTGCGCATTAGCACCATTTTGACGTAGAAATTATTTTCATTGACACCATACTGTCCGATTAGTACATGTACGTCATTTTTTGTTGTGAAAATGGTGCCATACTCCTATTAAGGGAATCTCTTCAGAACCCTTTTTTTTCTTCAAAGAGTGAATATGTCAATTCTCTGTTCTCCAATATTATTATCTCAAAACAACGAGTAAAACTGCTTACTCTTTAAGGAGCGAACGTATAAAAAGGGTGCATTTATGGTAGGTTCGTATTTTTTACTCTAAATTCACTCTTTGTAAACATTTACTCCTTAAAATTGCACCATTTTACTCGTTATTCTTCTTTTTTTTTCTTATTAAGAAAGTATATTAATGAATGAACATTTATTGGGGTGAATTTATGGTGAATTCGTGTGTTTTTTTACTCTAAATTCACTCTTTTAAACATTTACTCCTTAAAAAGTGCACATTTCACTCGTTTGTCTTTTTCTTGGTTTTCTTATTAAGAGAGTATATCAAGGAGTGAACGTTTAAAAGGGGTGAATTTAAAGTAAAGTTGTGCGTTTTCACGCCAAATTCACTCTTTTGAACATTAACTCCTTAAAGAGTGAATCTTTTCCCTCTTTTTTGTTTTTAAAGAGAGTATATTGAAGATCAATGTGATATACCTTTTCAAGGGGTTCTGCAGGCCGTGTTAGTAGACCGCCGACCTCTATCACAGCCGGTGGAAACGGGCATATGAGGTCAATGACCGGATCCATGGCCATCAAAAGCAACACCGAACTTCTCAATAATTCCGCCACAGATTTATTGGGGGAAATCCCCAATTCTTCCCTCAAAGGATCCCATATTCCAAGATATACGCTGAACATTAATTTCAGGGGCGCATTGACCAGAAAGCTTAAAACTCTCTGTTTAAAGTTCATCCGTTGTGGCGGACGAAATATAATATCGGGGATTTGCATAAATGGAGCTCCGCCATTTATTTGAGCCATATAGTACTGCGAAGCCATTGGGTTAAATAGTACAATAGAGGTGTTCAAATACGCACTGATTAACATGCTGCAACCCCACGTTATGTCCAGGATTGTGACATCAAATTTGGCGCCAAGCAGACGACCCATGAGAGCTTTATCCGTTAGCGTCACTCGACAATCATCAATGGTGGGTTCTACTAGACGTTTAATATTCTGGATCAGATCCAGGGTGAAGTCCATGTCGAAAGCATGGCTTAAAGCCTCGGTGAAACGTTCGCGAACTTCCTCCACCGGAGTGGCATGATTGAAGAACTCGTAGTTGAACAATTTGGAGTGTTTGGGGTCATGAGCTCGGTGTTCAAAGGCCTTTCCTATCAGAAAGGTGACATTATGTCCTCGTTTTACCAGCGCCTCTCCGATCGCCGTAGCCGCCATGTAATGGCTGCCTTCGCCATAGGTCACAGATACAAGGACGTTACCGCTGGCTGCTATCGAAATCATAACAGCTATTAAGATTGTGAGACTGAGAGACGGAGCTTTTAGAATTTTAGCCATGCTGCGATGATCAAAGAAATGCAGTCCATGCTACATGTATGCCAAACCTCATTCACACGTGTTCAATATACCCGCCGTATTGTTTGTGCATGTTCAATGCCATGCATTGTGTATGAATGCTATATTAAGAGACCTTCACAAGGGTACAAGGGCATGTCGACTTATATTTATATTTTCAAGTTAGCCTTATTACAAGACTCTTTATATAGTTTTCCATGATGCTTCTGTGAAAAGATTAGGGTCTGAGTCACTGAACTCTACACTTGTAGAGTTCAGTGGTCTGAGTGAGCCTGTGAATGCTTTCTGCGACCTCTATAGGCTCAATCATAGTTTTGAACGACGTTTTGGATTGTTTGTTAAGAACTAAAAGTTGGTTCGCTTCTTCTTACATTGGGAATGGTTTAAGTCAAGATCAGTCCGCATATACTTTCCTTTGTTATACATTGGACTCGCACATTAGTTTTGGGGATTTTTCAGAGTTGTTAACACTTTCGTTTTCGCTGTTGAAAGTCTATTTAAACAATACTAAATCTCTTTTACAATTATAATAAAGCATTTAGATGGGATAGAGTAAAGTACGTTTAATAGTATCATTTTTTGGCTAGTTGTACGAAAATACTAAACAGAACCCGGTTGTAAATGAAGTCCATGTTTGCTAAACAGATCCCTAGGTGGTCCACATGCTTCTCTAGCGATGTTGCATCGCTTGGATCCTCAGTCGAAAGACAAGTGTTAAATCAACGGATAGAACCCTTTTAAAACAATTCAATATGGTAAATTTGATATTTTACATGTAAGTATAGTAAGTGTTGCTAATGTTAACGATTTTTATCACATTGGGATGTTGATTAATGGTGATATACATGTATAACATTTTTTTAGAGTGCTGCTTGTCAAAAAAGGGTCCTCAACGGTACGACATCTTAAAAATGCCTTACACCCAAAAACGCTTCGTTCATGTTTGGGAATATACCCCCCCCCCCCCATGCCAAGAGTATTGCAACATACGCTATAATGCATGTATTTTGAGTTGAAGGGGTCAAACAAAATGTTAATATGTTATGCTGAAGCGGCTGCAGAAAGAAGACCACACCCAGCGAAGAAGAATGCGCCTTCTATCTTCATAAGACAGTAGTAAGGAGGATACGCCCCATATTGTAGGCAGGACCGG
This sequence comes from Eucidaris tribuloides, assembly GCA_001188425.1. Lineage (NCBI taxonomy): Eukaryota > Metazoa > Echinodermata > Echinoidea > Cidaroida > Cidaridae > Eucidaris > Eucidaris tribuloides. Next base: position 11,952 of record JZLH01S0612190.1, read on the forward strand.
TTCAAGTTATATATTTTTTTTTTCAATTCTAAACGGTAGTTTACTATTGCAAACATTCTAAACTTGACTGTCATGTGACTTTTCTTTACATTGGCTATAATGATGTGGAGCGAAGGCCGCCAACTTTTGATTAGTAGCCGTATCATTACCACTGTCTTATGAAGATAAGAGGCACTTTCATCTTCGATGGATGTGGTCTTTTTTCTGAGACCGCTTCAGAGTAACATATTGAAATGTTATTTTATGTTTGTTGGAAGTCTTTTCAAACCATCAAATCCATTTCGTGGGAAAAATCAAATCAAATTATGATGCTAGGGTGAATTAAACACACTACCCCTACAGGGAGGCGAAAAAATGTTAATTTTGTATTCCAGTCCCTTTGCCGTGGGTGCATCTGCATTGAATAATCTCTCTGCCTTATAGAGAAGAAAGGAGAAAAAATATTGACTTGATTTCAAATCATTTGTTATTTCCAATAACTTAATGCAGCCATCTATCATTTCAATAGATAACTGTATTCAACAATAATTATTCTCTGTACCCCACAGATAAGGCATTGTATGAGCACACACATGCGTGTGCGCGTGCGCGCGCACACACACA
>JZLH01S0612191.1:17631-28509 GCA_001188425.1 Eucidaris tribuloides
AATTCCAACGGTTTTGTAATTCTTTGGCACTGATATAAAACATTCTGCTTTACGTTTTAATGAATATTTCAAATCAAGATTATTGCGGAGTTCGCGAGAAAGGAGTGTCCCCTAATATTTCACTGCTACAACGTCCCGCCCGCCTCCCCCCCCGCCCGCCACGATCGACGCCCCTGGGTCACAAGTTTCCTGCCTTTTAACAGTGGGTAAAATCACCGCAGTTTTGCAATGTATAGAATTTCGGCGGGGGGGGTGCACGAATCCTGTGCGGTTTAAATTTGATCATCATTTAAATTTTATCTTGCAATTTACACATATAGCGCGTTTTTATATACATGATGAGAGAAGAGTTTGATGAAGGTATAAATTCGCCTTTTGTGGTCAAATATCAAAGTGAATCAAGAACTCTTGACATAATTGACTTTGCAATTACTTTAACAATATGTGGAAATGCAACAATGGTGGAAGGAGCGAAAAATTCAGGGAGGGCAGAGATGATGCTGAAAACAATTCATGTCACGAACATTAGGCGTGAATTTCCCTTTAAAATATGTCATTGTTATCTTTCAGTTCATGTGTTGTTTTTTTTTCACCCATTCTATAAAGGCGTCACAAACTAATTCAACGAACCACGCGAGAGGGCTTTAATAATAACACACGAATCAATCTTCTCGCCAGTGTCTCGCATCTTGGTGGAAAATAAATATTAAAAGTAAGCAGCAATTCAAGATGTGAAATTATGTTTCGCAGTAAGTTAAAAGTGACGCAATAATGGCTAAATGTTACATGGAATTTATCGCGAGGTGAGAGAGAGAAGCGCAGCGAGTTTTATCTTTATTTGGTGGGGGTATTGGACAAACAATTTAAATTTTATTCCCTTGTGTGTAGTTTTGCCTGCGACGTTTTTTCCCCTCATAAAATCTCCAGAGGTAATTTTACAGCACACACACACACACACACACACACACACACACACACACACACACATCACACACTAACACACACAACACACCACACACAACACACCACACACACACAACACACACACACCATATCTAGACCCACTGCACTATACAGAACATAACAGACAGCAGACACCACTCGCTGCTCGCAATACACATACAACACAGCACACCCACACACAGAGCACATACACAACTGTATATATATAATATATATATATATTATATATTTTATTTATTATAGTGTATACTTTTGTATTTTAATTCATTTGTAATCATAATTATGTAATACCTCATATATATACGGAGCGGAGGGAGTGGAAGGTTTCATGTTTCATTATCTAGTGGTTGTGCACTGAAACCTGTTTTTTTAACGGACCTAATAAATGGGGGGGTTAATTTTTAATCCTGTTATAATTACACACAGCACACACACAACACACACACAACTACAACACACACACACACACACACAGGTGCTAGCGCTTCATGCCTTGTGATATAATGCGTGCAATACTTTGAGGTCATTATTCAAGACAATTTCGGAGTACCAATGGAAATTATTAATGCAGTGCAGTCTCCACTGTGCTGTAATATATCCAAGTATTTTATGGAATATATGGATACTTGAGACACAGTGGGTTCCTCAAACATACAACATCGTATGCCATACTGTAGATTAGCAGTACGTTCCCTTGGCGAACTAATAACGTAGGATCCCTAGGGTTATAATCTGTCAGTCTTGTAGGCATAAGATTAATCACAATTTTTTGTGGAAGTGTGTGAATGGTATATTGCCCTAAATGCTCGGTAGCGCTATGCAGTAAAATATCTTTTTAGCAACATGGGGAGACTGTTGTCAATGTTGTTGGTTATAAATATCTTGCCTTCGCTGTTTTGATACAAGGCAGTATCCAGCGGAAATATACTGATCTCAGCAACTTTTCGAAGGCAGTCACTATGTACGCGGTAGCGGAGAGGGGCGAGGGAGAGCGTTACGTCAGACGCGCCAATATGTGACCTTTCTGATAGAAACCGTGGCATACGAATATCGGCCCATCACCCAATACACTCGAAGATTATTTCATTTCGAGATTTTCAACAGCACGTCTCAAACTCGGGTGGGGGGAGGAAGGTCCACAGGCCGCTTCACACAGATATTCCAGCCCTGCCTCACCAAGCTTTAAATCTTGTCGCTGATGAGGAACCTGAACAAGAAAATTATGGCGCCCAAGCCATGCGAAGGATTGGTCGGTCAACGTTGCGGATCGCTCCTCATCTTTTTGGACCGGCTACGGGCGGCCAAATTTGATGTCACAATCCGTAGATTGCACGTGGGCAATGTAGTCGCTAATCAGTACGTACGCTTGAAACCCCGACTGTACCACTTTAGCCGTTCGCCTCCAATTTTCACTTCCACAAGGGTTGCGGTGCACCGGTATGGGCGGCCCCGCACTGAGTCCAGAGATGGAGTCTCTGTTTCTCGCTCAACGATGAACTTCAACAGCGGGAGCGGGAGCGTTATTGGGTTTCGGCCATGCCGTTCTTAGTAGCCGATGGTTTACGGGAATGACCGAATGCCGTAGCGAGATGAGTTAAATTTCAAGCTCGACAAGGATGCGGTGGGGGAAGCTTGCTTGTGGAATGATAAGAAACTTATCTTGATGAGCAATGGACCCAGTGGTATCAGTAAGTTCGTCCTTTCCCGCCGATCTGTCCATACAAATTGGGTGGTGTGGCTCACTCGACCGAGTCTGATCGGCATAGAAATGGTAAGCACCGGTGATATACAAAAATACACATCAATTATATATATACTAATATAATATAATTAAATAATATAATGTAAATAATATATATATATAATATATAATATAATAATAATATATGGAGGTGAGGAGGAGTGAGGAGATGGAGTGAGGAGTATAATATATTATAATATAATATCATATAATATAATAATATAATATAATATAATATAATATTATAATAATAACATAATTATAATATAATATAATATATATAATATGTAAAGGAGTAGGAGTATATGATGGAGATAAATATACAATATAATATAATATAATGTGCTAATAATAATGTAATAAATATAATATAGGGGAGGTGAGGAGTGTGAGATGTGTGAGAGTATAATATAATATAATATAATATGATATAATATAATATAGTATACATATAATATAATATAATATAATATAATATGATATAATATAATATAGGTGAGAGGGGAGAGGAGATATAATTATAATATAATATAAATAATATAATATAGATATAATATAATATGATATAAATATAATATATAATAATATAACTATAATATAATTAATATAATAAATAATAATATAAATAATATAAGTAATATAATATAATATTAATATAATATAATATAATAAATAATGTCGGGCCTATTAATATAGCAATTGACGACATTAAGTACCTATGTATGTTTAAGCACGAAAAGGCGTGGTATAAATGGGCCTATTATGAGGAATTACCTTTTGCGAAAATAGCATTTCGCCTTTTCGGTCTGAAATCTGAATTATTGGTGCTTTCCGCTATAATTACGATTTGTAACTTCACTGTCAATGCCAAATTGAGGCAGCGCGCGATATGGAACTTGTATACCAAAGCAGGGGCAGCTTTTTAATGGTGTATGCATATTTTAGAGTTCATATCGCTTCAAAGGGGAAATTTACATATTTCTCCCATAGCAATACTTCTTCTACGCCTTAAAAATGTGTATGTTGTAAACAACATTAAAGGGAAGAGCGAGGAGGTGGAGTAAAAAAATGATGTCCGAGATATGTATTTTTGCCGTTTACATGCGCATCTTTTCAGTTGCTCCAGAGACTTAAAAAATTTTGGATAAGACTTGAGTTTCAATTATAAACCCAGAAAATGTGATGAAACAGTTTTCTTAGCTTTTTGGGCACCTATGGCATGACCATTTTTACCAATTCCCCTTTTAGTGGAATCAGTGTATTATATCTTACATATTATATATATATATATATATATATATATATAATTATATATATATTATATATATTTATATATAAAAAAAACAAAAAAATACCAATATGTTACTGCCCTGGAAGGTGGTCCTCAGAAAGAAGACAACACCAAATCGAAGAAGGAAGCGCATCCCATGCTTCATAGACAGGCGTAGAAGGACACGCCCATAAATTTTGGACATGAGACTCTGTCAAGTTAGTAATTTCTTAGTTCTCTATCAATTTTAAAGGTGGTTAGGCTATTGCCAAAATCCTAAAATTTCACTGTACATGATACTTTTGTTTACATTGGATGAATGATGTGAGGCGAACAGGCCGCCACGTTTTAATTAGTAGCGCGTATCCTGCCTTACCACTGTCTTATGAAGATAGGAGGCCACTTTCTTCTCGACTGGTGCGGTTCTTCTCCGAGGTCTTATTTCTTAGACCAACTTCAGAGTAACATACTGAACATTTTTTTTGTTTGTTTGAAGTCTTTCGGCAGCCATCAAACGATTTTTACGGGAAATATTGAACCGATTACGATGGTAGAGTGAATTAAACACCCCCCTATAAGGGAGGCGAAAAAAAAAATTAAACTTTCGTGTTCCATCCGCTCTGCCATGGTGCGGCCTGTCATTTGAATAAGTCTCATCGCTGCGCGTGAGGAAGAAAGGGAGGAGAGAGGACGGCGATGAGTCGCGACGTCATTTGTTTATTTTCCAATTAACTTCCGGGGACATCATGTGACAGACCTTCAACTCAAAATAGCGTCTTATATATAGGCTTAGCTTTTGCAATACTTTGGCAAGGGACGGATAGAATTAATATGAGTGTGTGAGTAGTGTGTGCTAGTTAAGGAAAAATAGCACTTACAGAATGTGGTTATATTTTAGGTGAGCTATATAACATGCGGCCAGTGGAGAAGTGAATACAGCTGGTTTATTCGCCACAAGGAAAAATACCCCACAAGGTGTCTGCGGTACTCGCACGATTCCACAAGATGGCTGTGTAAGTACACACACCACACACGACACACACACCACAACACACACACACGACACGACACAACGGGAATCGTGCGAGTACCGAGACACCCTTGTGGGGTATTTTTCCTTGTGGGGAATAAAACCAGGTATTCCACTTCTCCACTGGCATGTTATATAGTCACCTAAAATATAACCACATTCTGTAAGTGTATTTGCTTAACTAAGCACACACCTACTCACACACTCATATTAATTCTACCGTCCCTTGCCCAAAGTATTGCAAAATAAGCTATATATAACGCATGTATTTTGAGTTGAAGGGTCTTTCCATAATGATGTCCCCTGAAGTTATTATTGGAAAATAACAAATGATTTGAAAAGAAATCAATGAATGTTCTTTTTCTATTCTTTTCCAAGGAGGAGAGATTATCAAATGCAGGCGCACCCATGGCAGAGGGGATGGAACACGAAAGTTAAATTTTTTTCGCCTCCCTATAGGGGTGGGTGTTTAATTCACTCTACCATCGTAATTCGGTTTCATATTTCCCGTAAAACGGTTTGATGGATGGAAAAGACTTCCAACAAACAAAAAATGTCAGTATGTTACTCTGAAGTGGTCTAAGAAATAAGACCTCCGGGAGAAGACCGCACCCATCGAAGAAGAAAGTGGCCTCCTATCTTCATAAGACAGTGGTAAGGAGGATACGGCTACTAATTAAAGATGGCGGCCTTCGCTCCACATCATTCATCCAATGTAAACAAAAGTATCATGACAGTGAATTTTAGGATGTTTGCAATAGTAAACCACCTTTAAAATTGATAGAGAATAAGAAATTATAACTTGAACAGGTCCTGTCCAAAATATGGGGCGTGTCCTCTCTACCGCTGTCTTATGAAGATGGGAGGCGCTTCCTTCTTCGATTGGTGTTGATGAGCGCTAGATCAATTTAAGTGAGATTGTTTCTTTTTCTGTGTCTTCTTTTTTTTTCGCGGCCCTTAAAAAATTAAAATTTTTATATTCTTATGTGTCAATCACTGACGTGATCTTTCATGTTATTAAAGTTGACTAAAATCCATATTTGTTTATTTCTGTCAAGGTAGCATCCGACGAAAGCAGACAGGAATGACTACTTCTCGAAGTTAGGGGTGCTGAACACTTGATGTCACGGACGCGACACTTTGAGAATATTGATTTGGTCCATATTTTGACAATCATTAAATTACTCTTGAGTTTTTTTGCCAAGTAATTATAGCATGAAAACACCAGTTTGCTAAATATGCAGAAAAAATATTGCTGAAAATTGACAAGACACTGGTCGCATACCGCATTTTCATATTACATGTCTTATGCAATACTTTGTCCCGTCCGTGACAAGAAAGAAAATTTTCAAAACGTTTTTTCTATTGATGGGAGCAGTGAACTTAAACAAAAACAGTGCTAGATCTATCTTCCACTAACAAAAGAACTATAACTGTGTATGTGATGAACCAGATCAAATTCAATATTAGTTACTACAATGATGAATTGAACAATATTCACGGCGCGAACAAATTTTTCGTCACGGAACGGACAGCATTATCACTTGCAATATGACATGTAGTGGATTTCTAATTCGCGGTGAATTTGTGTTAATGTTACGTTTTATCAGTTCTGCGGGAGATATTTCAGCCACATAAACCAATAACATGGCATTGCAAGTTCATAATACCACCCCCACATAACCCCTCCCCACACACACACTCACAACACGACCTATTATTTATGCCCCTCGGACGAATCTTGAGGTGCATATAAGCCGTTGCACTATCCATCCGTCCCTTCCTTCCCTCCCCTAAATTTGGTTTACCGCACGGATAACTTAAAACGAATACTCGATGGATCTTTACATATTTATTGGATGATGTAAGGTAAGAATTTTGGTGTAGCTTAGGTAGATAAACCCTGACTTCTAAACAAAAAACACGTATTAAGACACCGAGTTCAACATTGGATTCCACAAGTCAAGGTCAAAGGTCACAGCTCATCTATACATGCAGATTGGGTTTCAGATGTTAAGCTTGAATAAATATGATCGGAATTAAAAATTCTTCTGGTATGTAGGTAGCTTGGACACTAAAATAAGATTCCAATTTGAATTGTGACGTCTACAAGTTCAAGCTCAAAGGGTCAACCACCCCGGCTCTCATTAATATATCCAAAATTGGTTTATTGGGTGATATTGATAACATATTCAACAGAATTATAAAAAACCAATTAGGTATGTAGGTAGATGCAACTAAAATCACAAGTCGCAAGTTCCAGTTGGCAGTTTGCGATTAAAGGATCAAAGGTCAGAGCCCATGCAAAACCTGGCTATATCACACGACCAATAGAACACTCGCTCCTTACTGACTGATTACTAGTCGAGCAATTCTGTTGTCCTGTGCAACATACAAAATATTCATAAGTATATTTCATAATTTTCAAGTTATATTAACATATGATACCCTGGAAGCTTGGGCTGAATATCAATTTTAATCTGGTGATAAATGACCCTTTGATGCACACAAAATGATCGATCCGCGTGACGCCACAAATGTCCGTCCTGTGACAATTGTAAATGTCCGTCTACTGACAAACTTCTTGCATGTCCTTCTAGCTTAAAAGCTACCAGCTTGCTTCAAATTACTACATATGTCAGCGGAAGTTCAGCTTATAGACTAACCATCCTCGCAAATGAAAAGAAATTTGCCAGCGTTGTTTGTTTACGATAGAAAACAACAAAAGACTTCATTGACAACGCTCTGCTTAGAAACCCATTTCTATTCCTGTCCGTGCCGTCGAATTGAAACTATTTAATGACGATTCTTATCTTTAGTAGGTAACCATGGGCAACAACAATGTCCATAAACATTTAAGCAATTTCACATGCATACTTTCACAATGAACAATGACACAAACTGACCAATTTACACTAACTAAATTTTACAAGCGTTCTAAACTCATTCAGAATATTCGTCAATGTCCGATCGCGCTTGACAAAACTGATAGGTCTTGATTTCCTTCTCTGAGAACACTTCATCCAGTAACATATTGGCACTATATATTATATATATTAATAATTATATACTTATATATACTAATATACCCCTTCTATATTAATATAATATCCATATATATATGTATATAAAACACTGATTTCCACTAAAAGGGGAATTGTGTAAAAAAAAAGTCATGCAAAGGGGCAAATATAGCTAAGCACGTGTTTATTCACATTCCGCAGTTTATATTGAAAACTCAGTTTATCCAAAATTTTAAGTCTTTGAGCAACTTGAAAGTGGAATAGATGAAAAAAATGCCCATCTTGCGGACAAATTTTTTAAACGCTCAATGTTTCTTAAAAGATTGTTTAAAACAATTACACCTTGTATTAATCGGTAGAAGTCATTGTAAATTTATTGTAAAATTCCCTTTAAAAGGCATATAAACCTAAATTTTGAACAACGTAGGTACCTGTGTACATAGTTGCTCATATCGGCGCTCGTCAACGTGGCACTAATTATTGTGAACAGTAAGTTACAGATCGTATTATGGCGGGGGAAAGCATTTATTCAGGTTCAGACGTAAAGGCGAAATCATATTTCCTGAAATACTTAACCCCCCCCCATGGTAATGCTTTTACTACCCACGCCATTTTGTCCTTAATTATGTCATGTATATCAATGGTCTTACCTTATATTATATTATATTATCTTTATATATTATATATTTTATTATATTATATTATATTTATAATAATTATATTTATTATACTTTATTTATATATTATATAATTATATTATATCATATCTATATACATTATATTATACTCTATTTATTTATATTATATTATATTATATTATATTTTTTATATTATACTATATCTGATTATATTTTATTATTATATCTATATTATATTTATATTATCATTATATTATATTATATTATATTATATTATTATTATATCTATATTATATTATATTATATTATATTAAGTATTAATTATATTATATTTATTTATTGTTATTAATTATTATATTATATATTATATATTATGTATTACTATTTTATTATATTATATTATATCATATATATTATTTTACATTATATTATATTATATTATATTATATTAGTATATATATAATTTGATGTGTCATTTTGTATAGTCACCGGTGCTTACCATTTCTAGTGGATCAGCTGGTCGAGTGAGCACACCACCAATTTGTATGACAGATGGCGGGAAAGGAGCAATTATATCGATAACTGGGTCCATGCTCATCAAGATAAGTTTCGTATCATCCACAAGCAAGTCCCCACCGATCTGTCGAGTGAAATATTAAACTCTTCTCGTACGGATTCGGTCATTCCCGTAAACCATCGGTACAAGAACGGCATGGCGAAACCCCCAAGAACGCTCCCGACTCGCTGTTTGAAGTTCATCCGTTGAGGAGAACAGAAGACTCCATCTGGGATCCATGCGGGCGCCCACGGTGCACCCGCAACCCCTTGTGCGAAGTGAAAATTGGAGGCGAGCGGGCTAAAGTGTACAGTCGGGGTTTCAAGGTACGTACTGATTAGCAGACTACATGCCCACGTGAGATCTACGATTGTGACATCAAATTTGGCGCCCCGTAGCCGGTCCAAGAGAGAGCGATCCCGGAACGTTGACCGACAATCTTCGATGGTTGGGGCCATAATTTCTGTCAGGTTCCTCATCAGATCAAGATTAAAGCCTTTGGTGAAGGCTAGGCTGAATATCTGTGTGAAGCGGCCGTGGACCTTCTCCACCGGTTGAGCGTGCGTGAAAATCTCGAAATGAAATAATTTCGAGTGTATTGGGTGATGGGCACGATATTCGTATGCGTTTCCTATCAGAAAGGTCACATTATGGCCGCGTCTGACTAACGCTTCTGCTATCGCCGTAGCCGCTACATAGTGACTGCCTTCGCCAAAGGTAGCTGAGATCAGTATATTTCCGCTGGATACTGCTTGTATCAAAACAGCGAAGGAAGATATTATACCAACAACATTGAACAGTCTCCCCATGTTGCTAAAAAGATATTTACATGCATAGGCTACCGAGCATAGGGACAATATACCATTCACACACTCCACACAAAATTGTGATTAGTCTTTGTACAAGACTGACAGATTATACCCTAGGGATCCTACGTTATAGTTCGCCAAGGGAACGTACTGTAATCTACAGTATGATACGATGTTGGATGTTGAGAATACCTGTGGCTCAAGTATCCATATATTCCATAAAATACATTGATATATTTACAGCACAGTGGACTCACTGCATAATAATTTCATTGGTACTCCGAAATTGTCTTGAATAATGACCTCAAAGTATTGCACGCCATTATATCACAAGGCATGAAGGCGCTAGACCTGTGTGTGTGTGTGTGTGTGTGTGTGTGTGTGTGTGTGTGTGTGTGTGTGTGTGTGTGTAGTACGTCGTGTGTGTAGTACGTCGTGTGTGTGTGTGTGTGTGTGTGTGTGTGTGTGTGTGTGTGTGTGTGTGTGTGTGTGTGTGTGTGTGTGTGTGTGTGTGTGTGTGTGTGTGTGTGTGTGTGTGTGTGTGTGTGTGTGTGTGTGTGTGTGTGTGTGTGTGTGTGTGTGTGTGTGTGTGTGTGTGTGTGTGTGTGTGTGTGTGTGTGTGTGTGTGTGTGTGTGTGTGTGTGTGTGTGTGTGTGTGTGTGTGTGTGTGGAGAGGGTTTTGTGTTGTCAAATCAGTCTGTATACACAGTGATACATGTACCTGTTTCTAGTGTGTATATCATTGGCATCAATGAATTCATCCAGACGTCTTAGAAAAATATTGCGCAATATGCCGAGTCAAGGATAAAGCCTGCTAAATGATCGGAGGAACGCAATTTGATGCAATT
>JZLH01S0612195.1:0-13823 GCA_001188425.1 Eucidaris tribuloides
TCGGAAAATAGATGAAATAATTAAACAAGGATTGTTATAATATTCTACCTTTTAAGTAGATTGAGAAGAGAAAACGATGAGAAACAATACACATGATGCGCTGAATGGAAGCTGTCCCCTTACGTGTCGTCCTAAACAGAAGGGCCATTTCTCAAAATTTCATTTAGCCCTCCCAGGAATCCATCCTCCTATTCCATTGATGAGGCATTTTTAATACGATACCTTCTAATCTTTATTTCTTTAAAGCTATGATGGGGGATTTTCAAAAGGAATGAATTCATCATTTAAAAAAAAAATCATCAAATCTGTACACTAAACTCATAGAACAAAAAGAGGCGCGAAAGATTGTGTCCGGATGAATTATCGCAGGCTATATGATATTGACAAAGCTGACTATACAGTGCGTCCCAGAAAAAACAGAACCCTAAAACAAAGGCTTATTGTGCGGAAGCAATGAGGCATATAATTGCAAAAATAAGTTTAAGATAAACTTTGACCTATACCCTTTCCAATGATACATTAAGCAAACTTATTTATGCATGTATCTCTGAGTACCATGACTTTGAAAATTTAAACTGAAAAACCATTTGTTACGCTCTATGGCTTTGATACTGTGCACTCCATGAAAAGAAAGAGATTGACAGCTGGTGTGCACAGTGTCAAAGCCAAAAAGCGTAACAAGTGGTTTTTCACTTTAAATTTTTAAAGTCATGGTACTCAGAGATGCATGAGTGAATATGTTTGCTTAATGTATCATTTAAAAGAGCATAAATCAAAGTTTATTTTGAATATATTTCTATAATAATACGCCTCATTGCTTTCGCACAATAAGCCTTTGTTTTAGGGTACTGTTTTTTCTGGGACGCACTGTAGAGTACCGAGGTGTGACGTCACTCTGGTTCAGAAATATATGCGGACAATGGCGGAACCAGGTGCAGCGTGTCACAGCTGGTTGTTTCTACCAATAGGAGAGCTGCAGGTGCACTGAGTTATGGTTTGGCTATTGTCCCCCACACGTTTCTGAACCAGTTTAACGTCATCACTTCTGCTCTCTATACACTCATTTTTTCGGGGTCAAATTTGATTCAGAGTTGAGTCAGCTGGGAGCCTACACCATTTTGAGTTAAAATGACTCGGACTTCCGAGTTAGTTTGACTCGGATTGATTCAATTTTCAGTTCACGCTACACCATTCCGAGTCAAATTAATTCGGAATTCCGTGTAGGCTCCCGGCTGACCCCATTCCTAGTCAAATTTGACTCGGAAGAAGAGTGTATACAATCCACTTGTTGGGTAGATTCCCTTTAACCCTAGTCCCAGTACCGCTGCAACATAATACTACAGACTTAATATTTGATATTCTGAGCATGATACTGAAAGAGTTAAAGGTAAATGACATGATTGAAGGTAGTCCTCAACTTGGGCTGAAGCTACTCTAGAATCAAGTAAACTATGCAAGGATTCTCCTGTGAAAATCTTGTAGTCAAACGTTGACTCATTCTAAAATAAACAATGTCAATATCACTCGTAGCACGGAAACCTGCTGTGTGGCTCTCTATGGGGCTTATTTTTATTGTCCCCGTATAAAATTAAGATACTCCTATGTTTATGCTTGATTCTCCTTAAGTAAACAAATTACAGACAAATCCTCCCAGGTGAGAGATCCACTCCTGCTAGTGTACAGTTGGTATATATTTCAACTCATTTGGTTCTTGAGGCAGTTTCAAGTGTTCCCAATCATGAGGTCACCAACCTTTAATTCAATGTGGACACTTTAATTGTTACCTCATTACAGACAGTAGGAGGAGGTAGGGGAGGCGCCACGGGTGGGGGGGTGTCAGGGGGTGGCCGCCCCCTACGGTGATTAAAATGACTGGGATTTGAATATTTTTCAAAAATTTCGCCCCCCCCCCCATTGTTGCTGATTTGGATAGTAAAACAAATTTGGCGAGCAAAAACTGCTTTTCGTCGTCGTCGGCCCCCTGGCCCCCGCTTGTCGGATGCCGTTTGGCTTGTAGTTTGGCTAGTAAAAAAACAACAACCAACAACACACAATTGGCAGGAAAATTTTCCCACGGATTTTGCCCCTCCTAAGATTTTACCCTGATGCTGTCCCTGGGGGAGGGGCAGCGACTGTGTGTGTGTACCACTAATACACACCGCGCGAAGCGCGAGCCTCCCCCATCATTCGCCCTTGCTTGGAGAATGATTTTGTTTTTGATCTCCAAATAGGCTAATTAAGCCTGAATTCCTCTTGCACGATTTGACCGAATGACTCGCAAAATGCAGCACAAACAGGAATTATTTAGTATCAATGTGGGCGTCTGTAATATATTGTGATAGATACAAACGAAATCCCCCTTCCCTTATTGTCAACTAATTTCTAACCACTTACCCTTCTTCATTTTGTTTTATTTTCAGATTTACCAAATGAAAGCAAAACAACTTATGGGATATGAAAGTCACGTTTTGTATCAATTCACAACTGATCCGTTACATCGCAAACAGAAATGAAAGTAGATTGATTGATTTGTTTACAATCGACTCCAATCGTAGGTGTAATTGCACGTAGGCCTATAGCTTCGGAGGATGATCAGTTTTAATTTGCCTGTTCAGTATATCTAATAACAAATATAGTAAATGACAGCATTTAAAATCCAGCTACAATTTCATTTTTACAAATTCTTGACAGGGGGCGTTCGATAAAGTGAGCCTTTTCAGAATTCATTCCTGATAAAATTAATGCAGACATGTATAATTGTAACTAGTGTCATAGTATATATAGTGTATCGAGTTGTATTTGAGATCAAGCAGCAATATTTTGTTTTTCAGGTTTAACTTGAATTATTGTTTTACTAACTTGCATAAATGAATGAACGAACGAATAAATAAATATTACATACGTACATACACACATACATACCTACATACATACATAATACATACACAATGGATGAAAATAAATAAAATAAATAAATAAATAAATAAATAAAAAAATAAATAAATAAATTAAATATATAAATATAATAAAAATAAATAAATAAAAATAAATGATCGGGTCTCACAATCAGGTATGTAGAGTACATGGTAACTGTGGCGAAATTAATAAATCATTTGCACTCCACTCTGGCGCGCTCGTGCATGTGTGTGTGGCACTATTATGTATTTTTTGTGTGTGTGTATGGCATGTTTGTATACTGTATGTGTGTGTGCGTGCCGTGTGTGGTATTTGGTGTGTTGTGTATTTGTGTGAACAGACACGGCTGGACCCGTCGATATAGCATAGCTTAAAACAATCCGTTGGCATAAAACATTGAAGAATTGAGGTACATTATACCCCTATTTTTGTTTTACATGTTCTCATTATTCTGTGCTACAGGCATTGAGTTAAGACATATCACACGCTACTTCTTATTTGTTAGATTTATATTAAATTCGTATCTGGCTGGATATCATGTATTACATCTAAAGCTAAAGATTTATAGATAGCTAAATAGAATAGATCCTATACAAATTATATAAACACACTGACAGACAAAATAGACACAAACATGACAAATTTAAGATACACAAATACATTTTTTCATCCACACAAAGATACATATAAATTATATCTAAATTAATACACGTACACACATTTATATACGGTACACGCACACATACACATATGCATACATGCACATACATAAACTAGTTATACACACACACACACACACACACACACACACACACACACACACACACACACACACACACACACACACACACACACACACACACACACACACACACACACACACACACACACACACACACATAATGTACATACACACGTAAGTACAAGAACATTTCTCGCATTATTATGTTCTTTGAAATTAAATTCACATGAAATAATCTTTATCATTTTCGAGTAACGTCCGTGGTTCCAATATAAAGCGGATGATGAAATTCTTGCAACGAACAAATACCCAAACTGCCAAAAGTGCTTTTGTTTCCGGTATTATTCACGCAAAGTCCAACCAAAGCCATACGTCTACCTAGAAAAATGGCCAACACACACGCGCAAATAAGTTCACCACACACTACCCGTAAATAAAATATAAAATAAAATACGAATTGCGATGTTAGCTCTTGTTGCGGTTGATGGTTACGAAAAAGCTTCAAAGAAAACTTGTAACTGGAACCAGGAAATACGATTATTTATCCCCTTTGTATTGTAGTGTTTTCGGGAATGTAAAGTTCTATTGTTTCAGAATTGATTGTTCAAGAGATATTGGTAACTTGCGTCGTAAAGCAAGGGAAATTCAGACAAAGCTGTCTGTTCAAATATATTATAGTGTTGAATGTGCATCCAAATTCTAGTCCCTGTGTTTCATGTGTAAACTTATATAACATTAGCTACAGACAACATTTTCAAAGACAATTTTGTACGTGTTAAAACACAAGTGGAAAACAATGTTTTCTTCAGGTTGTTTTAAATGTGTGTTTACCATTTTAAATCGACTGTTCATGATTTTGATAATCACTACGAGAACATTGCCCTTTTTTAATTTCGGAAACTTAAACAAACCAAACTTCTTCTTCTTCTTCTCCTTCTCCTCCTCCTCCCCCTTCTTCTTCTTCTTCTGTTTTTTTTTCTTCTTCTTCTTCTTCTTCTTCTTCTTCTTCTTCTTCTCTTCTTCTGGTTATTATCATCGTCATCATCGTCATCATCGTCGTCGTTGTCATCGTCATCATCATCATTATTAATTTTTCGCCACTTATCAGTGTCAGTATATATTTTCATAAACCTATCGCCAACAAAACTAGCAGTCAAGACAGTTGAGGATAGAGGCCCAGTAATGCACGCATACCTTCGAAGATTGAAAGAACAAAACTGATAAGGCATTGTAATAACAATGTTTCCAGTTTTAAAAAAATACTGAGCTACATGATTCCCCATGTGCAGTGTCTCTAATACGGTCTAAAAATGAAGCCCTGAAAAAAAATAAAATTTTAAACGATCAGTATATAAGTGCTTTAAAAAAGTAGAAACTCATTGAGGGACCATTCCAGCTTTCCCCTATAGACTGCTGTGTTGCTGAATTTCCTATCGGCTGAGAATAATTAATGTGCCAATTTGTATCTGCACATATTGTAATAGTGACAGCATAACTGTTCAAACTTTTGTGTTCTAGGGTGTTTATTTGTCCATTCACTGTCAGATATGTCAGATAGCAAAGTTCGACAATTTTCTAAACGGGTCTTCCACAGTGTTATATAGCGTCTGGTGCAATTTGACTTTTATACATGTATACGGTTTTGAAATTTCCAAGAATTTAATATTGGTGATGTTAACGTGACGTTGTATTTGTCCTTGATCAAGACACGTTATTTTTCTGTAATAAATATTCTCATATGGGGCCAGATAAAATGTGGCAACCATCGTATATTATTTGCCTTGGGAATGTTTCACCAGGGAGGTGGGACCAGGGTGGTGGGAAAGTCCCACCTCTCTGGTTTCACATATGCATCGCGTCCTTAATGTATGTATACATGTACATGTAGAAAGAAAGATGGATAGATAGACAAATAGATAGATGGATAGATAGACAAATAGATAGATTAATTGATGATTGACTGATTGATTGATTGATAGATACATGGATAAATAGATAAACATATATAAAGACAGACAGATAGATAGATATATGGATACATACATAAATAAATAAATGAATGAATGAATAAATAAATAATTAAATAAATGAATAAATAAATTAAATGAATGAATGAATAAATAAATAAATAGATAAATAAATAAATAAATAAATAAATAAATAAATAAATAAATAAATAAATAAATAAATAAATAAATATATAGAGACATAATTGGATGGATATATTTTCCTTGTGTATAAGACATAGTGGAAATCACAGCTTTATCCCATTTTCATTTTGTATTTTGTAATTGTGTCTATATTTTCTCACGCGTAAAAAATTAGCAAGCGGTGGAAGGTAACACTATAATAATTACACGTGTTTTTATAATAGCTATGATTATTAGACTTTCTACGGTATCGCTAATTAGTACCATCTTTACAAAAACACGTGGCTTTATTTTACGAGACCACAATTATTAGTGACGTCACAATAGTATGTGAAAATACTGGTCGGTTGGTTGATTTATCGCCACAGATGTTGAACGGAAAACCAATTAACACATTGGAAACTAAGTACGAGATATCTCGGAATGGGGTCTATGGAAATGCGTGTTATATCAAAATCAAATCGTCTCCAACGGATTACGTTTTGTAACACAACAAAGTGATTAAAATCCAAACGATAATGTGTTATAGACAAAAGAATTCAATTGTGTAGAATGCTTTCTCCGTATCACCAATAATTTAAGCGACATGAATCAAGTAACAATTGATGATTAACTGATTAAGCAATCCCACTGATACACCACGCCCAACTTATTCTCAGAATTGTCTCAACGGGTTGAAACCGAATTACATATATCTTGTTGCTGTTTCCGTTTTCTATTCAAGTAGTGGGGACATGATCATCATTCTTATTTAAAGGTACTGGTTAACATTGCAAAAGTCCCATTTAAAAATTAAAAAATATTATCAAAATTTAAATTTAACAACAAATTTAAATAGTTAAACACCAAAAAACTTTGATATGTAAACTACATGATACTGTTTGAATGGACAGATAAATTTACCAAAGTTTAGACAGTTATGCTGCACGTGTAACTGACAAAATATTGTACAGATAAAATATTAGCATATTAAAGAGACGACACAGTACTGGTTGATTACTTGCAGAACAACATCAATTTAATATCAGCTGCTTTCAAACCTTCTGTGAACAGATGGTATTCTACAAATGTCACTGTAGTACGGGATAGAGTAGTTGAAAACAACAGAACACTTCGTTTTGGACATATCTGCTACACAAATCCCCACTGCTGACAAAGCACTAACACAGAAATCAATATATGGGACTATGTTAATTGTTGCCACACACACTGCAGCAACGGAGTTTACTCAGTCGGGTACTCAAACAGCCAATTCCTCAACTTTTTATTGCATATGAAGTGAATTAGTCCCACATTTATGATGCAAAGTATATACTCAATATAACTCTACACCTGAAATAATGAAATGTAAAATTTTGATGAAAGATTTTCCATCATCAGTGCGTTCTCTTTAATTAATGTCCAGTGGGGACAAAACAATTTCAATACAGCAGTTTATGGGGGAAAATGAAATGGTCGTTAATTGATTTTCATTTTTTAAAGAGCACTTTATGATCGTTTTGAACTGCACTGTTTCAGGACTTCTTTTCTAGACCTTATTAGAGACACTAGTAACATGAGAATCGTGTAGCTCAATAAAAAAAACCCTAGGAACATTGTTAAAAGATGCATTTAAATTGTATTGCGTTTTTTTAAATAGATATTTTAATGTTATGTTGTCATTTAAAAACAGCTATATAATACTTGTGGATAATGACTTGCAATAATATTCAGGGCATTAACCAATATGGATAGATACCACATACTGTGTATGGTGTTAAATTTCAAGACTCTGGGTGGTACAGGTATACGTTTGGTGTTAGACTTAATCCACGTGGTGTTAAAATAACACCTTGAAATTCAACACATACGGTGTTAAATGTGACACCCCAGAAGAAGTAAAATAGATCAATACATATGTATATATATAGATAGATAGATAAATAAGTAAGTAAATAAATAAGCAAACAAATACGTAAATAAACAAATAAAAAAAAATATTTATCTAATACACAAATAACTAAATCGAAAATTGGCTGAAAACATAGCAATATCGACATTCTCTTGGGCAGACGTGAATAATTTTGTATGGAAGCCCCACTCAGATCAACGCTGCTCGAAAACTACATGCGTTGATTCAAACAGCTTCGAGCCAATTAGGCTGATTTGTTTACGACTTTGACATTTATAGCCTTCCAAAATGGATAGATTTCAGACCGTTATCCGGCGTATTCCTGCGAACGAAAACGTGTACAGAAAGGTGTAGGCGCCTATTCGTGGTTTTCGTGCACGTATGCGGCATAACCTCACTTAGGTTCTAGTAGGATAATAGATATATTTTGCTAAACATGTTTACCCTAACGAGCATGGTGTCAAATTTCACGGAAAGAGGTCATTACAGTGAATTTAAACGTGCTCGAATTTAAAAGTTATGCCATTTCGCTATTTGTCACTGTCATGTTTCCACAGCGTGCATTTTCTGGTAGAAAGTTTCATGGAAGAATGGCGGATTTTGAAATAAGAGGGGAATTGGTCGAACAGGAACTATTTCAATTTATTTATAAATATTGTGAGCTATATCCCTCTCCTCATGTCCATGCTGGTACGTGTCTCTATGAGATCTGACTATGGAAGTCTTGAAAGAAAATGTAGGGAATAGGACCTACATCAGTGCGTAGCCAAAGGGGGGGTGCCGGCGGCGATGGAGCGGGCGTCGTCCCCTAGATTTGTGCAAACACCCACCATCCGCTGTGCCGGCCTTTATTTTTTTTTTTTATGTTGAATATTAAAATATACAGCAAGACTTTAGATATATTCATATTTTATAGGTGGTAGAAAACATGTAACCACTTCTCGCGCGTCGGGCAAAATTGATAATTAGGTTAACAATTTCTCATGAGATCGCCGAAAACTTGAATATATATTAATAATGAATAATAATAATAATTAATAATAATAATAATAATAATAATAATTAATTAAAATTTTTGTATATACGATAAACAAAGAAAAATTGCATGTCTTTAGCATTTTTAAGACAGAAATAGGCTACAAAATGTGATTGTGTAAAGTGTTTTTCGGAGTGCCTTGCGCCAGACAGTGCTTTAAACAAGTCATATTTTCTTGTATTAAATGAAGAATTTTTGTTAAGTTGTATTTGGGGATGCACTGTTTGCTTCAAATGTTTGTAGTAGGTGCTAAAAAACTTGTGGAAAATTATCCGGGCGCTGCGGCCGCAAATTTGCATGAATTTCAAAAACGCAATATTGTGTGTGATTACTAGTGTTTTCTTAGTATTACGTTTCACGTCCTTTCGTCTTCACCTAACTCAGATTAACTGATTATTAGATCAACTTGTCATAAAAAAGCAAAATATGTAGTTTGTACAGCGTGAAAACTGCAATTTTTTTTGAGGGAAAACCAATGTTTTTTGGTTTTTGCCAATGTGCGATGTTTTGTGCTGACATATATATTGATTTGGTTGTAAAATGCGATTTTTTTTTGGCTCGATCCCTACGCTCGCCGTATATTGAATTTATATTTTGTTTCGTCTCGGGGCCATCATCGCACAATCTACTTGGGGACTTAGATTGCCACAAACATCATTGAGATATTGTATTGTTCTGTATTGAATAGAAAAAAAATATGCCGACTTAAAAAAAGTGCAATTTTTGCCACTAAACGGCGTCAAATTAGTCATGAAAATCAGAAGGATCTTTATCGTTAGAGCCTTTCCACAGTACAGTCAGCGATCCCACCGCAAGGGTAATTGCGCATTGCGCCTGTTATTGTAGCTATATTGAAGCACAATTTGTGCCCCTCGTCCTTCTGCCAATCTTGAATCCGCCCTGAATATATACATTTTATCTTTAATTCACTAGGACTGTTTTAAGTCGATAAACCATGCAAAAACACGACAATCGCACGATTAATTCGCCATCAAAATTCAAAAGCTCTCACCGTGGGACGGGGGGACACCCCCCTCCCACACCCTACCCCCCCCCTCGCTCGCACCGCTCGCTCGGGCTCGGTCGCTTCGCTCCCGCGCATATTCCGCCCCCCATAAGATCAAATCCTGGCTACGCCACTGCCTACATCAAAATGATTATTTCTTCATCATGTTTGTGAAAAGTTAAATCGGGAAAAAAAAAATCTAGCAAGAGATGGGAAATGTCGTTGTCTGAATTTGTCTATTTAGATTGCTGTGAAAGCATATCTTTACGACCAAAGTTCCTTGGAAAAATGAATGGGTTGACTTTAGTTTTCGTTCGGAAAGGGAAACGTGAACATTTCCTATCCGGCATTAGCTTGTATTTCTAAAACTTCATTCTAGGAAAATCTCAAGGAGAAACCATTAATGTAGAATAAAGTGAATTCGTGAATAAAGAAACCCAGACAATTTGCACGAAAGATTTCCCTGTTGATTAACACTAATACTGCATTTCAAATCACTTCCAAATGATAAGAATAAGGGAAAATATTTAAGCTTTCACGAAGATGAAGTCGTTATAATATGTAGATGAATTGGATCTATAAATATTCGATATTTTTGCGTCGGGAGAAATGGATCTGTTGAATAAAAAATCGATTTCTTCGCATCGGAGAAATCATTTATTCATATTGTACGATGGTGAGGATTAAAGCCACTGGCTAACATTTACCACAGCTAACAAAATGTGAGCTACATAATCTTCCACGCTCCAAGTGCGTTTGATAAGGTCTAGAAATGAAGCCCTGCAAAAATTGTATTTCAAAATGGTGATTTAGTGCTTTAAAAATGTGAAAATCTACAAGCATTCAAATTGACCGGATTCACCTGCCCATTTCCTCCCATAGACTCACTGTGTGCAGATCTAGGCTATTTAATCGTCCGCCAGAGTAGAAATTGTTTATTCATGCATACCTTGCACCATTGGCAGCATAACTTCCAATCTTTTGTATTCTAGGGTGTTTATTTGTCCATTTGAATACTTCTTTGTAGCTCAGATATCAAATTTTGACGATTTTTAAATTGAAGCTCGACAATGTTAGCCTATCACTTTAAAAAAATGTCCTTGGAAATATAATTCTGTTAGTGATGTCGGTTTTGTTCATAAAATATCAATAAATTTTCATTTTATTGAATGTTTATGCATGCACACACTTCACATGTATTTTTATGCCTCCGCAACGAAGTTGCCGGAGGCATTATGTTTTCGGGTTGTCCGTCCGTGCGTCCGTCCGTCCGTGCGTCCGTCGTCCTGTCCCTCCTTCCGTGGCCGTCCCGTTTCCGTTCCGTGCGCTAAGTCTCTCCTCGTCCTTCGTCCGTCCGTCCGTGTCCGTTACCGGATCTCGTTACCGCGATAACTAAGAACGCTGATCGATTTTTATGTAACTGGATCAAGTATGTACTATGGGGAACAATAAACTGATTAGATTTTGGAGCTGAAAGGTCAAAGGTCAAAGGTCACCGGGCTAAAATAGTCTGATTTGGTCGTTTACCGCGAAACTTGTGAACGCGTCGGATTGTTGATGTAACTTAAGTGAAATATGTATTATGAAGAAAAATGAAAGCTGATTAGATTTTGGGTTGAAAGGTCAAAGGTCAAAGGTCACCGGGCCTAAAATATGTCTGACGTGGGCTCGTACCGCGAATAACTTTGAATGGAAAGTTGGGATTTGATGTAAATTGGTGAAGTATGTATTATGATGCAACAAGAACTGATAAGATTTTGGAGGCAAAGGTCAAAGGTCACTGGGCCTAAAATATGTCTGATTTGGGCTCGTTACTGCGATAACGTTGTGAACGGCCGGTCGGATTTTGATGTAACTTGGGTGAAAGTATGTATTATGAAGCAACAATGAACTGATTAGATTTTGGGGTTGAAGGTCAAAGGTCACCTGGCCTAAAATATGTCTGACGCTGGGCTTGTTACCCCTATAACTTTTTTGAATGGGAAAGTTGGATTTTGATGTAACTTGGATGAAAGTATGTATTATGACGCAACAATGAACTGATAAGATTTTGGAGTTTAAATGGGTCAAAGGTCAAAGGTCACCGGGCCTAAAATATGTCTGACTTGGGATCGTTCCGCGATAATTTGTGAATGGTCTGTTGGATTTTGATGTAACTTGTTTGAAGTATGTATTATGATGCCAACAATGAACTGATTAAATTGTTGGGGTTCTAAGTCAAAGGTCACAGGGCCTAAAACGTTTGATTCGGCTCGTTACCACGATAACTTAAGAAAGGCATGTTGGATTTGAATGTAACTTGGACGTGTGAAGTATGTATTATATGGCACCAATGAACTGAATGAATTTTGGAGTTGAAAGGTCAAAGGTCAAAGGTCACGAGGAGTGATAGATGTCTGATTTGGGCTCATTACCATGATAACTTAAGAATGGCTGGTCCGATTTTGTATGTTACTTGGGTGAAGTATGTATTATAAGTACCAATGAAAACAATCAGATTTCATGGTTAAAAGGGTCAAAGGTCCAGGTCACAAGTCTCCATACTTAGTGTCTTAAAGTTTACCACAATAAGATGAGAACGGTTATCGGATATTGATGTACTTGGGTGAAGTAAGTGTTATAATGTACCAATGAACTGATCATAGTTTGGGGTTTAAGGGTCAAAGGTCAAAGGTCACGAGGACCCATACTTGATATCTTTACCACGATAACTGAGAACGACTTATCGAATATTGATGTAATTTGGGTAAAGTATGTATTATGGGGCATAGATGAGATTTCAGAGTGAACGGTCAAAGGTTACAATGCCCGTACATTCAAAGTTTGGAATTGGACGGGGGTGCGGAGGCATTACCCCATCGGTGCGGCGCGAGCCGAATTCTCTAGTTTTTGTAAAATATATGTATTAGTTATGAGCACAATTGGAGCACAAAGATAAAAGACACAATTTAACAATGACTATACATTTAAAAAAAATATGAGCTGTACGTAATTCTTCGTGCTTTAAAGGCCCACTGTCATGACAGGATGAAAAAACGTCCTCTTTTGACTAAAATCATTAAAAGGGTGCATTAATGACACCCATAATGCAATGGAAACAGCCATGACAGTGTGGAAAAGTACAACATTTGTTTTTCTCCCACAATCTCTACAGTGCTATGGCACTACAATAGTCCATGTTCGTGAACATGTCGCCTGTACTCTATGACTAGTTGACATCCTCTCAGTGGTCGAGCTTACCCTTGACAGTAGGCCTTTAAGTGCATGTCTTTGATAAGGCTTAAAAATAGAACCCTGAAATAATTGTCATTCAAAATGATCATTTAGTGCTTTAAAAGAGTGAAAATGTAAAAAAAAAACCAGTAGCCCGTCCGTGACAGTTTAAACGTTAAAATTCTCAGAAACATTATAATTTCCTTTGTCATGGTATAAAATGCTGAAACAAATAAAAATGAACCAACAATGTCATATATCTACGTGATATTTGTTTACTTTTGGGGAAATAGCATCATATTGTTAGCATGGGTACAAGATTCATGCAAACAATTCACCTGAATATAAGGCCTATATGGTTTTATTTCGTAGGTCGTAAATGTTTGTTGCTTTGACCTTTCCAACTGTTACTATGTCAATGTATGTTATCCGACATGACCGAAAATATAATTTTAGAGTAAGACGTCTACTTCCGTTATAAGCAATAAGTAGAGGAAATTGTACAACATTACCACTATAAAATGGACGCCTGATTTCCCTGTAGTGGTAGTATAGGGAGGAATAAACATAAAAATATCTTGGGATATCAGAAAGAAGCCGTCTGCCGTGAATTTCTTCCGGTTTGATGGAAAATGGAAGTGACACTTGACAATGAAACAGTTGAGATTTCATAAGAAGTGGTTAGAATATAGCTTATCGTTTATAGACTGAAAAAATAGGTTCACAGTGTACTGTTCTCATGTCGTTTGTCATAAGCCCGTATCAGAGGACGACGGTTGCCTTCGGATTGGGTATTACGTCACACCTAAGAAGGGTTCAAATATCTTTGATTTCATATAGTTCCCCCCCCCCTGCAAAAAGAATAACTT
>JZLH01S0612204.1:2659-21090 GCA_001188425.1 Eucidaris tribuloides
ATAGACTTTGTACACGTGACTCGGTCCGAGGCCAAGGCCAAGGCCGGCAAAATCTGGCCTCAAGGCCGGCCTCGACTACATCCCTGGTACTAGGTAACACCCTCTTGTGTTGAAAAGTGCATTGTCTTCAAATCAGTGGTTATGATGCAGAGGCTGCGCAAGTGCACAACAGAAAGACATAAACTTACAAAAAGTGGTGTGAAAATGAAGCTAAAGTTGTTATTTTTACACTTTAAACATAACTTTTACACTGTTTTGTAACCCAGCTCACAGTGCAAACAAAAACAAATAAATAATTAAACAAAATGGCAAATTTCTATTTGGTATTCCAGGGTACCATTTATGCAATCATGTGCTGTATATTTCCCTGTGGTTTCAATTTTGCAAATATCGAGACCAAAAATGTGTTAAAATTTTCTCTCCCTAAAGCCCAAGTATAGTTTTGGTAAATGGTAAAAAATGAAATTTTTTGCAATAACAGTAAACTTCGCGTAAGTCGAATCACTGGGGACCACACAAATCACATTGACTTAGACAATATATTTGAGTTACAGTTTTGTATACAATTCTATCTTAGAGATAAAGGAAACGTATACGGAATTGGAGGCTGTCAAAACTGTACCAAAGTATGGGAAAAATGAGAAAGGCAGAGAGGGAATGGGAAATTTATGACATTTTTATGGTCATGCTGACAGGCAGAGATCAAAAGGTCAACCCATTAAGACCATCAAGAATGACAGTTATGGCTACTTCGACCTAGGCGGATGATTTAACACATGTTTGCTTCTTTTGGGACTTGAAAATATGTTCGAGATAGGTGAAATTCGATTTAAAAAATCGACTTGTAAGAAAAACTTCCCATTGAAAAGGCACAGTGCAAATTGGGACTGTCAAAATTATTTGACATAGGTGATAAATCGACTTGTGGGACGTCGAGTTATGCGAAGTCATCTGTATGTTGTTTGGGTACAGACTTATATGATCCATGACTGCTCTGAAATTGCTTGCTCTGAAGCTCTTCCACATTTGAGAAATTACTCAAAATGTAACAAGATGTTCTATTAAGTCAGTGCATTTGAACGTGAACAATATTTGGAAAATGTGCTATAAATGTATTATCATTTTTATTGATCTAGGTCTACTTCTCATGGGAGGACAACTCCCTCCGAGATCTATCCCATTTGACAACTCCCCCAGAGTACAACTCCCTTAGAGGATCACTCCCCCCTCCCATGAGGACAAAATTCTCCCCTGGAGTTTATCAACGTATCCCTTTTAATAAATCAAAATTGTCCTTGTGGATAAAGTGATACTCGTGGGAGTGGTCCTCTGAGGTAAACATCCTCCAGGGGAATTGTCCCTGGGGGAGCTGTTCTAGGAGAGTTGTCCTCTGGGGGAGACGGGAGTTGTCCCTGGGGGAGTTGTCCTGCTGTGGCGCAGGGGTGTGTCCCTTTGGAGAAGTTTGTCGCTCAGCGGAAGTTGTCGCCGCTGCGGGAGTTTGTCCCTGGGAACTTGGTCGCTGGGCGCGAGTTGTCCCTGGAGAGTGTGTCTGTCCAGAGCGGCAGCCGCGACAGTTGGTTTTGAGAAAATGTAGTATGTCGCCTGGCGATAAGTTGTGCTCGGTAAGGGGAGTTGTATCTGAGAGAGAGTATGATAGCCTCCAGGGTAAGGTTGTCCTACTTGGGCGGGAGGAATAGTCCTTATGGGGTGAGACTTGTGCACGGGATTCTGATCCCTGGAAGAGGTTGCTTCTTTTCCGGGGGAAGTGGTCTTCTGGGGTAGTTGTCCCTGGGAAAGTTGTCCCTGGGGGAGTTGTACCTGGGAGAGTTGTCCTCCAGGGGAAGTTGTTCTCTGGGGGAGTTGTCCCTGGGAAAATTGTCTTCCAGGGGAATTTGTCCTCTGGGGGAATTGTCCCTGGGAGAGTTGTCCCTGGGGAGTTGTCCTCTGGGGGATTTGTCCCTGGGAGAGTTGTCCCTGGGGGAGTTGTCCTCTATTAGAGTTTGTCCTGATACAAGTCCACTAAGGGCCACCACACACTACATGATTAGTCTATGATATGATTTCGGAAGAAAATGGAATAGAGCTGGATATAAACATTTCAAGACATCACAATTTGTTTATTAAGGTTCTGAATAGTCATACATATAGTAAAATTGAAAATATGGTCAGTTTCGAGCTCTACGCCTACGCCGGAAATAGTGATACCTATATCTTGCTCTGCTACGCAGGCGAGACAAAAATTGATTTTAAAGCCAAATCAGCTCTGAATGGTAGTGACGTGAAAGAAGTCCTACGATTGTCTATGATTTGAAAAAAATTTGGCCCTCACTCCAGGTTCAAGGCTGACAGTGACAGTGCACCAAAATCCCATTTCCAGTATTCATATTATCGTTCAGAACCCAAATCAAATATGTTCTATTTGTAAATGCTACTGCAATTTATTGCCAAACTTGGATCGTAGCCGATCGTGTAGTGTGTGGTGGCCCTAAGATTGATACACATTACACATTGCAGGTGAATGTTTTTTGGTGTGTTCCAATTTCCAGTGCAACAAGAAGCGCATCGTTGACTATCCCAACTTGTGGGGTTTCTTGCGGGACATCTACCAGACACCAGGGGTGAAAGAGACTGTGGACCAAGAACACATCCAGAAATGTTACCAGGTTTGTTTAGGAGGATGCAGCCAATATCATGTAGATGTAGCAGTCAATAACAGGCCTTCAGCTTGTCCTACTTTTCCTACTTTTTCCTACTTTTTTGTGAAGATCGTAATTTTCCTATTTTTCCCCCTAAAATCCTTATTTTCCTACTTTTTCCTAAGTGGAATTGCCATCTACACCGGGTGGCATACAGATTTATTCAATATTTTGCCAAATTTTATGTCTTGAAAGGCTTAACCATATTTTCTCAAACTTTCACTGTCACAATTTTTAAAGATAGAGTTCGGGATTTGCACACCAGAAAACATAAAAAATGAATAAAATCTGCTCAAATCTTGCACAATGTAAAGATTAGTATAAATAAACACCTGTCATACAATCTTTGGGTATAATACGTTGTTTTGGTGAAAATCTGGACATTTAAACATCAAAATTTGCACAGTGACATACACGTGCACGGGCCGTTCCGTTAGTTACAATATTCTCCGATCAGCTGTAAGCTGAAGGTGGCGCGGAGTTTAGCAGTTTAGACAATCAGTGTGCTCCGCTGGTCATGTGAACGTATACATAACCATAATCTGCAATTTGAGCAAAATTTCAACTCGCGGACAGAACAATATTCTGGTAGCATATCGTTTTTAGTTTTATCTCATAAAACATCAAGTTCGTGACGTATGGATCTCAAACTTTCAACACACCATTTGTAAGTACTAAACTACCGTTTGGTCTTGATAATGAAGGGAAGTAATGGCCTTGCAAATCCTGAAATCAATCTTTAAATGTTCTTCGATTCACTGGATCCACACTAATGAATATTTTTTTAAAGTTCTTTTGTACTTCCAGATTATGTGTTTGAGTCAATTTTTCACTATGATTTTTCAAATGATTTGTTTCTTATTTCTTGTGATTTTGCAGATGAGTCAAAGAGATATTAATCCTTCTGGCATCGTGGCTATCGGACCAGACTTGGACTATGATGCCCCTCACGGCCGGGACACCTTAGGTGCTTAGAGAACGCAGATGCCTCGCATGGAGCTGAAGAAACTGGTTTCAGTCCAATAGACCGATCGTCAAAAAGGGTCCATTTTGACTGATTTTCAAAAAGGGCCTGATAGACAGATTAATGGTAAGGGTCGTATAGACTAAGGGTCTTGTAGACCGATTTTCAAAGAGGGTCCGAAATACCGATTAACGGTAAGGGTCCTATAGACTAGTGCTGGGCGATGTTTAGATAATATCAAAATTACTCGATGTTGAAAAAATATCGTATACACGATAATGATCTCCTGATTATTTCAAAATATCGCCAGAGGCACAATATGGCCCAAAATACCATCGATTATGAAAACCTAATGGGGTAAATGCGTGCACTGCAATGGGAGGGACCAAGAAATCCTGACAGCTATGAATACACTGCACATGAGTGCTACTGCCAGTAAACAGGGAGGTGGGGGACAGAAGAGAGACCTCCATGCTGTTCAGCTATCAAACTTGTGGTATTAAAAGCAGCAGTGCATTTAGTATAAATATCAACAATCATGGCAACTCTGTCAACACACTGCTCACCAAAAATGTAAACAATCAGCACCATGAATCTCCTGATCTAGTTACAAGAGGGTCTACAGAAAGCAACATTGTTTTGACTACATTTTGATAACAGCTCTACAGGGCTGCACAGTCAATTTCTGCCTAGAATAGATTTATCTTCTTCATCACAAATCTGTTTTTCAACTCAGGCGATAAATCGTGTTATCGACGATGTTTTTTCCACGATA
The DNA here is from genome assembly GCA_001188425.1 of Eucidaris tribuloides. Classification (NCBI taxonomy): domain Eukaryota; kingdom Metazoa; phylum Echinodermata; class Echinoidea; order Cidaroida; family Cidaridae; genus Eucidaris; species Eucidaris tribuloides. Next base: position 7,095 of record JZLH01S0612204.1, read on the forward strand.
TTCGAACGAGGTTTAGATCAAATTTCGCCACCTCTACTATAGACTGAGGATAAAGATTCCAGAAAGCATAGACCATTGGTCTATTGGATCCTTTTCCATAATCAATCTATTTGACCCTTACCACTAATCGGTTATCTGACCCTTTTTGTAAATAGGGGTACCGGACCCTTTTCAATAATCGGTCTCTTCAAACCCTTACCTTACCTCTATTGGACCCTGGGTGTATAGGGTTTCCCCCTAAGAAATTATGTATCAGGAAGTTATGATTTCAGTTCACTGAAAAGTTGTAGGATGGTGTACACAGCACTGGAGTAGACTATAAGCCAACATGTTTGAGATTGAATAGTCATATCTTTATTTCCTAGTAAGTCAAGTGCAATATTTTAACAACTATGCTGAAAAAGTAGTGGTTTTAATGTTTCAAGCTATTTTTATAGTTATTTCAAACAATTCCAAGGTTAGTAAGAACCTCAGTTATTTATTTATTTATTTTCTATTGGAACCCATATTGATGTGGGTAACAGGTGTGTATGTATTCAACTCATTTTGTCTGATACTGAAATAAACTTGCACCTTGTGAGTAAGGTATATTGGCGATAATAAAATGAATTTATTCTTGCCAAAATGTATTTGCGAAATACTGATTTGTATCAGGTTGACTATGATTTGTGCCTGGTCATTGTGATCAAATTTTAACATCACATTGTTGGTGATGTACCTCAAATGAAACTTAAGCTAGACGATACCCTTTCCAACAGGTTTATGTAGAATAACTGGCTGAAGGTGTCATGATGTGGAAAACATTTTTCTTGTTGATAATCTTGTTGCAAGCCACCGAGGTGGATCAAGACTGAAAGATCCTTATAGCGGAGTCAGTCCCTTACGCTTATTCATTGCCTCCAAGATTCTGCAATTCCCATAGAGTTAATACATGGCACATCCGGTTCCTGTAGCCAATGGTTAAATAACTTTGTAAGTGGCCATTTGCCTGTTTGTAAGCAAACTTGAATGGTCTTACAGGGTTCTCAATGTTATTGGGGGTCAAAGGTCATGTATGTAGATCAGAGTTCACACGAGGTCAAATGTTGAAATTTACTTGCATTTTCTACTGGGGGTTAGTAATTTTCTTAACATAAGCTGAATTGTGACCAAACTTTAAGTTAGATGCCTTGCAGAAACCTCAGTGTAAGTTTGTGCCAAAAGTCACATACGTATGTAGGTCAAAGGTCAAATAAAGTCAAATGTTAATGTAATAGGGCAAGACACAATGGCCTGTAATCTGAAGTCAGGTTTAAATTTAAACTTGACTCTAAGTGTAGTTTAAATATCCGATGTCGAGTCTAAATATCCGAATTTCTAACATTGCGTTTCTGAACTCTGGTTTAAGTTAAACCCGAGTCTAAGTCTGGTTTAACTTGCATGTATATTTTAGACTGGGTGTACACCTAGTTTAACTCCCTTTCAAAATGGCAGTTGTGCCTATATATGATGACTTTTAAGACGTTTTAATACAACTGTTTTTGCTCACAGGCCATCTCAAATCAATTCTCCCTATCGCATATAGCCGATATCAAGCGATATCACCTCGTGATACCGATATCTGATCGATCGCTCTTGGGATGTGTACTTCTGGTTCCGGTAAATCGTACAGTCAAACGCACAAAACATGTCATTTCGAACCTCATCAAATTCGTAATATCAATATCTTATACCCGAGCAAACATGGATTGACCTGATGAACAATTTTGGAGAATGTCTGTGTCACAATTAAAGGACTTTCTTAGTAGAAGAAATGTTCCTATGACCGGTAAACTAAGGAATGAACTCGAAACTCTTGCCAGTAAAGCCGCGAATGTTTACCCCATGAGAGAGAAATGCTACCACGCACACACCAAGTCGGAACGCGAACGCCGGTGTGTGAGGACTGCCGGTGGCTCCGTTCATGGCCTAAATGGAAGGGTTGTTATATGAACGAACGACTTGAAAAAAATATTATTTGCAAGATTATAAGAAAGATTTTAACACGATCCACAAGTATTTTAGCATTCAATGTGTATCACGCTTGCTTAAACCGGAAGTTTATTTCCCAAGAATAATGGGTCAAAAAATTAGAGCGCCACATACGTTCAGATTCGGAGAGCTATATGCGATAGGGAGAATTCCACACTGCGTGTCGCATTTTGTTTGGCATGCATGATACTGATACGTAGCTTGCCGTACATCAATGTACATTCGTACGACCTACTCACTGAGCAGTCGTTGCTGCAGCGTTGCGAAAGTGAAATTTCCGCCACGATCCGATCTACTATATACAACATTACTCAAATTTATTAAAATCACATTGATAATGAAGGTTCAAAGTACAATCTGAACCAACAAACCAGTACTTGAATGAAATCTGTGTGTGTTAAAGTGGGTACAAATATCAACATTTCCCACATAGCTCCCATAAATTGCCCACGTCCACTGCAGCAGCAGTCATAACACACTGACACTCGCACCCGCACAGCGAGGCTAGCGGGACAAAAATCATATTAATTATGTGAAAAGATGTTCAACTTACCCTGTGATGAGAAGGATATATTGAGGAGTCTTGTTTCTTCACCATTCTTCCTTCATTATTCAATCCGGTGTCTTGATTCTATAGTTTGATACGGAATTTCTAACCTTCTTCCTAGTTTTCTTGAGCGTCCGTTCATGGCTGATTTGTATACGACGGAATCCGGATATTTGTGCGCGTATTGAATGCGCGCTGCATGTTTGGTAAAATAGTCTTAATTCAAGACGAATATCTTTCGTAAACGTTGTGAGGACTTTACTTCTGATTTACAAAAGCAAATTACATTCTGCTATGGTGTTATTCATTTAAAATTGTGAAATTAATTCAGCTATGTAAAAAACTAAATATTCACACAACATTTTCATAATTTTACAACAAAACAATTGGAAGAAACAACTAATATGCATCTAGCTGCTACCGATCACAATCGATAGCAAAAGTTAAACCTTGGTCTAACTAAACCTGACTTTCAGAAACAGAAATGAAGTTAAATGTGACTTAGACCGGAGTTCGGGTTTAAGTCAGGTTTAACTAAACTCGAGTCTAAATTTAGGCTGAAGGTATTTAAACCTGACTTCAGAATACGGGCCATTATGTCTATCGCCTTGTTTTAATGAATAAGTAATGAGCAGATGCCAAGTAAATCATTTTTCACTACCAGTGTTTATAGTGTTACATTCTTTTTATTATTGTGATGTGGGATTTTATGTCATACAGTGTATCATTTTTTTTTTTGGTACACTATATGTATATTACAACTCTGTAATAAAGGCTGACTGTGCCTTTTCTTTTTAACATTCATATTATTTTTAGAGAAAACAGAATGATAATTTTATATTGTTATATTGTTATACCATGAGTGTACTGAAATAGATATGAAATAATGTGATACTGTATGTATCAAGCTGATGAACACCCTGTTTATTTTGTTCTGCATGTCTTGCAATATTATTTACTGTATACAGTAATGGGCAGAGCTATGTAATCATGGTAATATTGAAATCCGAATCAGAATGCTTTGCTTGTACCGTGAGAATTAATCAATTATCAGTTTGATTGATCAAATATCAGTTTGGTTCAGTAAAAATGACAACATTATATCTTATTTTATTTAGAGCTTATTGTGCCATTCTCGTCAGTGTTGTAAAAGAGAGGATGTGAGGAAATTACAGCTGTGATGATTTTATGTCACGACAGTCTTGTTAATCTGTATTGAAATGGGAAATTTACTTTTAGGGGCAGCACGTAGGTAAAGTTCCAGTATGGCCAGGCGAAATCCATATGGGGGGGGGGGGGGGGGGGTCAAAAATGTCAAAATGGCCAAAATTTCATGAAAAAACCAATGATTTTCCAATTTATCGAAAAATTTAAGGTGTGGTTGCCCCTTCCTGCCCCCCCCCCCCTTGTGCCACCCTTGCATTACGCTCACTTGCATGGTAGTATTATAAATATATTTTATTTATTTATTTTTTGGTCATATTTATATGTATTCCTAGTCATGTATTCATTTGTTCATGTATAAATGGTCCTACACCCTAGTAGTGGTATTGTTTTTTTCTGTAGGATCCTTTTACCAATTTTTTATTTAAAGATTGTGTCATTGATTTGCACGTCTAAAAACATCTATATGAATGAAATCAGCTGAAATCATATCCAATGTGAAGATTAATATAAATAAACACCTCTCATAGAGACTTGGGGTAAAATATTGAGTTTTGGTGAAAATCTGGACGGTTAAACTTCATCCTTTTTCAAATTGCTCAGGAGCAATTTCAAAAAATCCGCGACATCAAACGTGCACGTGCCGTTCCAAAATGGTCCGATCAGCAGTTAGCCAAAGGTCGCGCAGGGGATAGTCGCTAACCAATCAGAGGGCTGCGCTGGTCTTGCTACGGTGCACAGTAACCGCGATTCGCAGTTTGAGCAAAATTGAAACTCACAGAAAGAACAACATTCTGGTAACATGTCGTTATTAGTTTTTCTCATAAAACAACAAATTCATGATGTATGGATCTCAGACTTTCAACACACCATTTGTAAGTACTAAACTACCGTTTGGTATTGATAATTAAGGGAAGTAATGGACTTGCACATCCCTGACACAATCTTTAAACTGAATTTCATCATTACTCTTGTCAAAATATTTCATAGTATAAAGTTATTTAAGTTCACTTTAGTTCAGATATGCATATCAAAACTATAATTATATAAACATGCATGTGTAGTCTCTAAGCATAAGCAATAAATAAACTTTGTATTCAGAGTAGTTGTATAATGGGTGATGTTGTATACATTAATACAAGATCAGTTTATTTTGTATTTAATAAGCTTGCGAAGTTCTCATTATAATGCAATTACACAATTCTATAGGTAAGTTTAAAGGTAAATGACATGATTGGGAGTAGTCCTCAGATTAAATATGTAAGGATTCTACTGTGAAAATTCTGTACTCAAATGTTGACTCAGTTTAATCTAACTTCATCAGTATGCATTGTGACATACAAATCTGTTGTGTGGCTTTCTATGGCATTTATTTTTCTCGGGCCTTGAGAGAAACAAACTACTGTTATGTTCACACTCGAATCTCATTAAGTAAACAAGTAAGACAAATCCTTCCATCCAGGAGATACATTCCAACTGGTATATACATTGGTATATGTTCCAACCAGTTTGGTTCTAAAGCCATTTTTGGTTATTTGTGGAGAAACAAGCATTCATTTACAAGTATTGAATTAATCTGCTAACTACCCTGATAGAAATTGCCCTTATTCAGAGCTACTGGTACACAAGTTCACCTGTCACGATGAATACCAAGAGTAACTGCATTCCTATTTTTGTTCAAATTTGTCTATAGTTATGTGTAGGAAATTCAGGAATGTTCCTATTTTTTAATCTTTTTAAAATAATTTGTTTCTATTTCTTGGCTTTCAAGGTTGGCAGGTATGTAATAATTTAAAGTGATAGGCTAACATTGTGGAGCTTCAATTTAAAAAATTGTCAAACTTTGATATCTGAGCTACAGAGTAGTGTTCAAAAGGACAAATAAACACCCTAGAATACAAAAGTTTAGAAAGTTACACTGCCAATGGCAAGTTATGCATGAATAAACAATTTATACTCGGGGCGAGTAGAAAACAGCCTAGGTGTACACACAGTAAGTCTAATCTATGGGAGGAAATGGGCAAGTGAATCTGGTCAACTTACGATTTTCACTTTTTAAAGCACTAAATAATCATTTTGAAATACAATTTTTTCAGGGCTTCATTTTTAGACCTTATCAAAGACAATGGTAGCATGGGGAATCATGTAGCTCAGATTTTTTTAACTGTTGTAAATGTTAGCCAATACCTTTAAACATTCAACCATGAAATTGAGACAGCAGTTGCCTTGAAAAGTATACTTGATTCTAGAGTAGTTTTGTCCCAAAGTAGGGACTTCTTCCAATCTTGTTATTTTCCTTTAAATTGTGTAAGCATATTTCATATATAGTATTTAAAAGGTGAAGTGTAGTGTTCTTGTTTTGCATCCAGTGGTAAGTAGTATAGGAGGAGGTTGAAGCTGTTGAAACTAGGGGCATAACTTTGATTCCTCTACACCAACGAAGCTAGAGGCATCATGTTTCCCGTTGTCCACCTGACATGCAGATCATCCAGTGGATAGAGTGCTGAAGCATTCCCAGCAACTATAATGCATTTAAATTGCTGTAGTTCATCTTTTGTTGTGTTAGTTTTGTGATTATCATTTTATTTAGATAAGTCGATATTGTTTGTCATGGACAGCTGGTTGCACTTTGTGTTGTTTTAGTACAGCTTATTATTTATGCAACTACAAATGTTCATTCAGATGCCATGTAATTTTGGAGGTTAGTTGGTTCAATTAATTAAGCTGAATATTTTACTGAAATATGCCTTTAATTAACTTGCTAGCTTCGAAATTTTTATTTTTCATAAAGTTAATAGACACCACATCCCATTCCAGTATTCAACAAGTTATAAGGTCTGTGTTTGTCTTTGTATTTTAGAAGGGCAGAGTCACAAAATTTATATTAAAATGTATGGCTGAGGCTTCAAGTCAAAAAAAAGGGGGGGGGGCGGCGGCATTGCTTGTTGCTTCTATTATATACCATTTAATGACAAAGGGGTTGAGGACATAAACCTTACCTGCTGCTCTCCCCACCCCTCCCTCCTCCTTCCCCCTCCCCCGCCGTTGGTCTCGGGAATTTTTTAAAAATGTTATCAGTGTGTATCAGTGTGTATTTACACACAAAACAATGACTGCTTTGCATTTAAAATCGTGCAATATGAGGGCACTAAGCTTTAAAAGCTGTTGCAGTCACTAGTGCCTCTGGACCCCACCTAAAAGCAGTTCACGTTTTGTGCACACATTAAATTGAAGCCCCCCCTCTCCCCCCCCCCAACCTCCGATTGTTGGCTTTATGCCACCACTTATTCCATCTGCTTCTGTCTTAGTAATGTTGATCTCAGGTTGACATTGCATTCAGTGCGTCTCAAAAACAATTGTGCATGTGAAAAGCGCCCTCTTTGGCGCTTACAAAATACTCTTGTGACATGATGTTCACATCAACGTCAAGAGCATATTCTTAGCTTTCAAATACCATTAGTTCTGTTCAATTTGCTTGTTTTAATCGCGAGATAAGTTATAAACAACGAAAGGGTGAAATCACAATTGTGCCACTTTTATATGGACTGTAGTAAAAGTGGCACAATTATGATTTTACACTTTTGTGTTTATAACTTATCTCGCGATTAAAACAAGCAAATTGAACAGAATAAATGGCATTTGAAAGCTAAGACTATGCCCTTGACGTTGATGTAAGCGTCATGTCACAACAGTATTTCTAATTGCCAAAAAGTGCGCTTTTTACGTGAACAATTTTGTAAGACATGCTGCAGCACGCCTCAAAAAACTGTACAAGTGAAACGCGCCCTTTTTGACAGTAGGTGCGTTGTACAGTACAAACTTCGCCGAAGTTAAATTTCGCGAAGTTTATGAAAACTTCGCATTCATTCGTGCATCTACACTAGCCCCAAATTCCCGTCTTTTCCGGGAGACTAACTCCCAAAATTAAGTCGTTAATGCGCATGTGCGGTAGAAGTAAACAATGGGGTCTGATGTTATGAGCGCGCGAAAACAAGATTATGCAACCAGATTAGCGCTGTATGCATGAACTTCACCTTCGCCAAATCATGAGTGGATGTTGTAATGGCTGGACATGACCCTTGATTTGACAGAAACTTAAAGGACAACCAAGGCTTTTCTTCCTATGATTATGTTGCCGTCGACAAAGGGAAATCGCTGCACTTAAGCTCACGTGCACATAGTCCACCATGTCTGCTTGCATGATTGGAAACATTGTTCTTGCAAATTCCAGTTGAAAATCGCATTCGTTCACAAATACAATTATGACATGGTAATGCACATACTAGGCAGACGACAATATCAGCTACTGCTTTCATACCCTGGGTTTCATACAGCCCGCGTTTCAAACGGAAATGGGTCAATGGATACTGGACCCACGAAACTCGCGAAGTTGCGTCTACAACTGCAAATGTCGCGCGACATTTCGCGGTGCTCCGAGAAAATCCTACGCCATGAGCAGAGTTTTTCGCGGGAATGTTTGCGATTATAATTTCGCGAAGTTTGCATCTACCACTGCAAAATATCGGGAAGTTAATTATCGGGAAGTTAAACTTCGCGAATTTCGGTAGTTAGACGCACCTACGCTGAGAAAATAGTGCTGTTCCACCTGTTTACATCAACGTCAAGGGCAAAATCTTAGCTTTCAGATGCTGTTTGTTCCGTTCAATTTGCTTGTTTTAATCTCAAGATATGTTGTAAACAACAAAAGGGTGAAATCACAATTGTGCCACTTTTACGGGAAGAGGGCCTGATACTATCATGGACTGTAGTAAAAGTGGCACATTTGAGATTTCACCCTTTCGTTGTTAACTGAACATAATTAAAGCAAACAAATTGAACGGCGTTTGAAAGCTGAGACTTTGCCCTTGATATTGATGTAACCATTATGTCACAACAGTATTTCATAATTGCCAAAGAGGGCGATTTTCACTTTCACAATTTTTTTGAGACAATGCTGTAGTTCTAATTTGTCAGTTATCCTCTCGATTTCCTGCACAGGACTAGTAATTATGACCAAACCAACTTTAATCCTGGAATGGGAAAAAACGTGTTAGAAGTTTTGAGGAAGTAGCAGAAACTGGGTAAAATGGCTATGGGATAGGTGATAAAAATAGGAAGCCCATCCCCTGCTTTTTCAAATAAGGTGTGTGTGTGTGTGTGTGTGTGTGTGTGTGTGGTGTGTGTGTGTGTGTGTATGTGTATGTGTGTGTGTGTTTGTCATTATGGAAAGTTCACACCGTATTATTGCGACACAACGACTCATGTACGCGCGTTGGGGTCACGTGTCAAACTTCGTTTACTCAACGCGTGTGCTTGACTGGCCTCCACGATGGGACCGGGACGTTTCCATTATCAAAATAGGGTTAGATCTGTATTGAATAGCATATTTGAACGTTTGCTACTCGCCTTCGTATGGTCGATATAATTATGTTCGTCAAACAAGAATACACACTGCTAGGTGATTTCTTCTTACCAAATCCGTCGCAAAAAGCACATGCTTCTTTTGTTATACATAAAGGCTTCACGCGCGACAGGATTATACGATTATGCAAATAGTTCCCTCTCGATAATAGTAACTCGCTCATTATCGTCATCCCTAGTTTTCTGCTTTTGAGACAATTTTTCCGATTGATCAATGATTTTCTTGCATAGAAAAAGCAGCGGAGTTAAAGACTAATAGCAATGAGTCTTATATAGGCATGGAGATTGAAGTCCCAGACTTTGCCAAAACACTTCGCCCCGTGTTGATACGATGGTATCGTTTCAGATTTTATAGCATGTTGATACCCAAACTGTGCACGACTTGAATCTTTGGCATTTCTTCACCCTTCCATAGACTTTTTGATGGAAAAGTTGAAAATGCCGTAACGAAATTCAAACTTGGAAAAGCAGTGAAAAAGAACACTATCTGGAAATGGATTTATTACATGAAACCATAGGCAATTTTGTTCTACTTTTCAAATCACTTCGCCACGTTTCGTACCTCAAGCGAGAAATATGGAAATATTATCAACAGATCCATCGTAGCACGAAGTTTGATGACAGAAATTACACGTTATAGATAATCCACGCGTGTTGCGCACCCGCGTGCGTCACTCCTTATGTCACCAGTTTTCACAATGTGTGGGTTGTGGTGTATGTTTGTGTGCCTGTGTTAGCGGGTGTGTGGTATGTGTATGTTAATGTGTATGTGTCGTGTGTTTGCTGTGTTGTGTTGTATGTGTGTGTGTGTTGTGTGTGTGTTATGCGTGTTTGTGGTGTGTTGCGCAGTGTTTGGTGAGTGTGTGTTATGTGTGTGTGTTTGTGTGTGTGTATGTGTGTGTGTGTGTGTGTGTGTGTGTGTGTGGTGTGTGTTATGTGTCTGCGTGGTATGTGTTTAATCAAATTCGAAATAATCAACTGCGAGATAATACTCTCCACAGTTATACCCTCTGGGCCTTCGGTTCTGACTGATGTATTAATCCGGTGAAAGCATTCGCAACAATAATGACTCGTTGCAAATTTGTTTTCATACATATTTGTTCCAATACAGCGTCAATACCGTGACTTAGCAATTGTTGTATCCCTTTCGTAGCAGTTGTGGAGGTAAGGCATAGGCGTGTGGCACCAACGTCTTGCCTTTTGGGGCGGGCTGGGCGGGGATGAGCGGCAGAAATTCTCTTGCCCGGAATATCATATATTTTGTTATAGATTTGTGCTGGGGGGGGGGCGTGAAAGCGGGACCCCCTGCCGCTGCATGCAAAATGGTTGGTTAAGTGGGCTGTGAGGTACCCCTGTTTTGCCTTCATAAATGATGAATGAAAAAGGTCAATCATTATTGCAGACTATATAGCTGATATTGCATTACTTAAATTTATGAAATGACTGAATAGTCCTAAACATCAAACTTAATGTTTGAGGAGTCTGGGAGGGGTTTCCCCTCCAGGGCGTGAAAAAATTATTGCATTTTCACCTTCAAAAACGGTTAGTTTATTGCCCCTTATAGAGAGAAGAGGAATTTGTATTTCAATGACTTTTAGTCATAATTGAAAGTTTGACGACTAGATGATCTAAAAGAAACGCGGGAAGACGTGGAAGGGAATACCGCTTGCCAGCAAGAACGTGATGATATAAAGGCTGCGAGGAGACCCCTGCATCATAGTAAGAAAACTCCGATATTGCCATTTGAAAAATGTGCTTCAAACTCAAGGGCGTAGGCTGGGGGGGGGGGCTGTGGCATCCCCCCGCAGAGCCATAGGAGTTCTCACCCTGATAGCAAAAAAGAAATTTTCACACCTTTTTTTGCTTTCAACGCTGCATTTTCGCAAATTTAGTTCCACTCCCATAAGGCATGTGCACCTCCCTGTTCCACACTCGCCGCGAGAGTTGCAGCCTCCATGCCCAAACCAGGCCTAGGCCCTTGAAGCTCATATAACTTTGCGAGTAAAATATTAAGAGGCTGATAGCGCCTAGTTTACGAATTGTAAAATGACCGAATAGACATGAGCATAAACATATGGGAGGGTCCGTGAAGATTAGACTTTTCCCCTTCAGCGGTGAGAAAAAACTTTGCATTTTCACGTTGAAGAAAAAAAAATTAGGTTTTGCGCCTTTTGTGACAATGAATCTGTAGTTTTATTGACTCGCAATCTAGATTTTCGCTAATAAGAGAATTATAATTAGTGGGCAGGCAATCGGCTAACGGGGGGGAGGGACCTAAATCCGGTTTACCCCCCCGCGCGCATAATTTGACAACTTGAAAAATTTCATTAAAAAAATAAGGCCAAATTAATATTTTAAAAATATCAGTTGCAAGGCCATACAAAAATTATTAAATTTTACAGTAAATACCACGTAATCCAACGATGATGTCATTTTCCAAATCTTCGAATACTGCGCAGGAGCGGCCGAAAATGTTTGACATTCCCCCCCCCCATCCGGAAAAGAATGGAGAGGTGGTGAACCGCTGGAATTAAGCATATCTTGGCGGTGTTGAAGGTGTGGGTGGGTTGCTGTAGAAATGTACACAATCGGGCAGGGAGCTGGAGAAATTTCGTGGCATAATGAGCTGCTTATGGGGCATAACTCGGGAATAATTCGGTGCAGAAACTACTCATGGTCAGGAGGGTTGAAGAAATTTGCGGGGTGGCGAGAAGCTGCTAATCGGGCAGACTCGAGCAGAAGTTGAGGTAATGTCGGGCAGCTCTTCAAACAACAAAAATAAATAGCAATTAGCTATAAAAAATCAGGTGTTGTATTAGCCCTGATTTTAATTTGAAAATAAACCTTTAAGTTGCTTTTTTCACCAAACTGCCCAATTTTTCTTTTTCTTCCTGGATCTTTGTGCCTTCCGTCCGAAATTTGGGGAGCACAGTTAAGCGATCGTATGAAGAGGGGGCCCTGGAACCTGGTAGGCATTCTATGAAGAATTAAAGACACGATAGGTATCCTGATAGGTTTGTATAATGATTGATACCACGCGGTTGCATATGCCGACATGCCGTGAGTGTGCATTGTGTGGTCAAAAATAATCAATTAATGTCTATACCCTCTGACTTCGGTTCTGACATGAATGATAAATCGCGTGAAAGCATTTTCCACATAAATAAATGAGTTGCAATTTATCTTCAAATATTTGTTTCCGCATACAGGTCGAGTAATCCACCATGACGTAGGTGACTTGGCAAATTTCGTTCCTTTCTTAAACACACACACACGACACACACACAACACACAACACACACACATACACACACACACACACACACACACACACACACACACCACACACCCACACACACACACACACACACACACACACACACACACAGTAACACACCAGCACCCATAGCGTGCCACCTCCTGAATGAAAAAATCTACTGATCAGATAAAAAAAATCCCATTCTTAAATGCAAATTGAAAGTAAAATCTAAACTATGTCAAAATCACATGTGTAAGTTTTCTGCACATTCTTCAAAAAATCTTATTTTTGTAGCAGAAAGATCTTTTCTGAGATTTGGATAATGAAATAATAATACATCTGTTAAATCTTACTGTGTTGACAAGTATGAATACACACAGCAAAGGTAAATGCCAAGAATCATGCATTGAATAAACAGTGGTGTTTTCGTGTTTGCCTACTTTTGAAAATACATGTATATAATGTAAGATCTAATGTTCATAATATTGCAGTCATTTATTTGTTAGATAGTCCAATAGACCAACAGAAGTCTATGTTTGTTGTGTTGGGTGTGTTGTGTGTGGTGTGTCGTATGTGTGTGTGTGTGTGTGTGTGTTGTGTGTGTTGTGTGTGTGTCGTGTGGCGTTATTTATTTCACATTTTTCTTGCTATAGAAAAACTCCTTTCTTTCTTTCCGTGAAAGGTCCTCAGTTATTACAATGGAAGATATCAAACCTGCGTACAGATTTACTTGACTAGTAGATCATCGAGCGACCAAAATATTGGTAGCCTCCATTGGTTAGATGATAGAATTGTACTTTGAAAAAGGGCCACATTTGGGGGTGCCAACCAAGGAGCTCTTTGCCATTAAGTAACGCCCTTGTTTGTAGCCGATTTTGAACTTCACTTTTCCCGCACCGATCCCACGCCTCGGGAGGGGGAGACCATCGACTTATAATGTGATACCTATTACACACCCGAAAGTCACAAGTCGGCTCTGGAGTGGCTTGAGCGAAAAGAAATAGGGTCTCCGGGTAGAGGCAGTGACATGATTGGGAAATTAGAATGCGATAGAACCTGGTGAAGATAGTTGTACCAGTTTCACACAGGGGCGTCGATCAGTGTTTGCGAATGGGAGGGGGGGCAAAAGGTGAAAAAAAACTTGAATAAAATAAAAATCGGCGTGCTCTGCGCGCCAAATTGGCGAATACAGAATTTGGCGCGAGCGCGCGAATGTAACAATTTTGTATATTTGATGTATTTTTTATGTTAAGATTAATGGTTTTATAGTGCTTTCAATGCTTGTTAAACATAATCCTTTAATGATTTGAATCTTGTTGAGTTTTTTCAGATTGTCGGAATTATTGGGGGCAAATCGATATACTTGCGCCCACAATAATTTTCATTGTGGGGCAATCGCCCCTCAGCTCTCCCCCCCCCCCCCCCCCCCAGGATCGACGCCTCTGGCTACACACCAGTGGAGTGTATCTCCTGGCCGAAAGGATTGTCTTAATTTGTGTTAGTCTACAGAATCAAGCATGAACATACTCGGACATTATTTTTCTCGAGCCCTGAAAAAATTAGTCCCATAGAAAGTGCAATGCTTGGTGATTGTG
>JZLH01S0612219.1:19279-31109 GCA_001188425.1 Eucidaris tribuloides
CAGTTTCTTTCGGTAATTCTTGATCAATATTGCTATATTTCTTCTTCTGTTATACACAGACGACAAACCCTTAGGCTGAATTCATCATAATATTTTCTCGTCAACATATTCACGTCCATTTGTGTTATTTCAATCTGTATGATGAGTATTACTAATCACTAGACTTTGCGTTAATTCTATGGCATGACAAAAAAAAAATCTGCAGCCCTAAGGATAAATAAAATCTACGTGATACATTACTTTTCAGCGAATTCCGAGAACAATGGTCTATTCAAACACACACGTACAATTGAACGAGATGTTTTGTATAAGTGTATACACTTTAAAATTGAGCTGTGTCGTCAATATCGCACGCAGAGTTTGCTACGAGGCTAGTTTCTTCTTAATCCAATAAGGGTAGCATTAGAGTAATTACCTGTCTCGTAGTAGGATTTTTGGTATTGTTGCTGATTCACAATTACCGTTCCAAATTTGTATCAAGAGATTTTTCCTGTTCTCTCTCTCTTTCTTACTCTTTCTTCTCTTCCTCACTCTCTTCGCCATCTTTTAATCGGAAACGAAATGTAAGCATAAATGGAAAGGATTTTTTTTTCGCTTTACGTGCCAATTTCATTTCAGAGGCTAACACTGTTGTGTGTTAGGACCCGTTCGCGTTTCTGGCTATCCGTGCCCCTCCAGCAGCACTTACTTTAACATCTCAATTACCTACTACATATTATCAGAATCACGTGATGGAAGATGAAGATGAAAAAAAAATATGGCGAAATTGGGGGAGAATCCATCAGAGTTATCCCAACATAATGTTGTTTGTTTGCTGGCTTGATCGTTACAATTCCCCACTTTATAGAGAAGCGCGCTTGTGAGTTATTGAGACTGTCTTCCTCAGTTCCTCGATTTAGGGCAAATTTGTTGATAATTATACCACTTGGCCGCTATCCCGTAGCGAATTAAAACTCGGTATGGATAATAGTTGAAGTATCACGTAATATCAATACCCACTTACCTGTCAATCACAAAGTAACATTTAATACGCGTCATGTCGGGCGGGAAAGACACCGCTACAAAATGTGGCACCAACACGAACCAATGCGAACAGGCAAAACAGTCACAACTAACCGTGTTGCCTCGCTTGGCCTTCTAACACACACATAAGCTTCTTAGCACGGCTTCTGAACTCGCTAACTCATTGTTTTATAATACCCTCTCACTCTTATCCCTGGAATATTAACGCTATACGGTAGTGCTATTTTCAAATTCCCGGTATTTTTTTTTCCACCACCACATTTACAGTACATCGCGGGGCTCTTAACCACGCATCCCGCCCCGGCACTCCCGCGGGAGCCGAACTCGAGCCGACGTTGGTGCAATTCCGCTATTCCCGCGATAGCCGCGTCCGCTCGCCCTTCAATCAAACACACACATACTTCACCAGTTTTGGATTAATGCAATTTCAAACGTTTGAGATGAGGCAATGGGTTGCTCCAAACTGTTCATTTAGGGCCGGATGATAAAATAAGCAACCCGATATGGAGGGTGGAATGGTTAATCAGCTTGGACGCATCCTGAAAAGCCTAGCTATTACACACTCAAGTGCCTCAAAAAATAAAAGCGCGTCGAGAATTAGCACCGACGAGAACCGAGTATTTCCGAATTTGGGCGAATCAGATCGAGTTCGCACGAACCGAGGTGCCGGCCTGATGACTGTAGCGCGTACTATAGTTCTTCACCCATGCACTTCAGACTACACAATCCACAATTTCCGATATCAAACATCTCATTTTTATATGGGATATTTATTAGATTATACCTTTGCAGTGAAAGAAAATGTCTCAATCGGAAGATGCGATGGAAATTTGATTGGAAATATTGAATTTCCCTCAATATTGCGGCTTATTATGTAGACTTGTCGTTTAGATATAATGTTTAAAGAGATATTTGACTTTTTTAGGACGCGAAAATGGAAATGAAGTGAAATTCGAGTAATAGAATTGTAAACTGACCCCAATCTATACTTTGCTATAAATCCAACCATTCTTCCGACCGTAAATAAGAAAGAAAGACCGAAGTTAAATTTCCCCTATATGGTTTTACGTCTTGATTAGAACTTTCGAGAGGTCCGTACACCTCACACATACGCGACAAATCACCACAAAGTGACGTCATAAACGGTCTAAAAAAGAGACAATTATGCCATAGCTGCTCTGCATAAGATAAAAACACAAACCATAGCACATCATGAGTGAACGACCACACATACCAAAAAAAACCCGGAACACTTTTAAAGGTTAGTGACATGATTGGAAACACGTGAAAATGCCTCAAGAACCAAATGAGTTGAAATATATACCAACTATACACCAGCTGGAGTAGATCTCCCAGCTGGAAGGGTTTGTCTCCAATGTGTTTACTTAAGGAGAATCAAGCATGAACATAGTAGTATTTTAATTTTCTCGGGCCCCGATAAAAATACATTCCATAGAACCCTACACAATAGATTTGTCTGTCACAGGACATACAGATGGAAGTTATTTTAGAACGAGTCAACTTTTGACTACCAAATTTTCACAGTAGAGTCCTTGCACAGTTTACTTGATTCTAGAAGAGTTTCAGCCCAAGTTGTAGACTACCCCCAATTATGTCATTTACCTTTAATATCCTTTAATTTCAGATATATATGTTTGCTGGTAATATTCTATTTTGGGGAGAGTGTAGTGCAAAAACCGATAATGAGACAATTTGGAAAGGCCTTTTGTTGTATGTTTCGTTTCTACTTTTTTTTCTAACATTTTAAAATATACATTTGCTTGTAATATTCTATTTTGTGGAGGTGATATCAGAAAGTGTAAAAACCTACAATGAAAAATATTAAAAAGGTCTTTTGTTGTACGTTTAATTTCTAATTTTTCCTGACAATTTAAGGCGAAAATTGACGAATATGAAAACGCTAATTGCTTTATTGATATTGTTTTGCTTAATTTCGTTTTGCTTATACCGGTGAAGTTTGATGCCAACTTGGGAAGCCACATTTTACACACTGACACCTTTGTTGTGGTACAAATTGTTGCCGCGACACAAATTGTCGCCGGTGACAATTTGTGACGATTTGTGTAAAACCTGACGGCACAAATTGTCGCCGGCAACAATTTGTGCCCGAAGTTGACGGTACAAATTGTCGCCAGCCATGATCAAAGCACATTAAATTGTTTGTGGGTATATGTGGGTGTATGTGTGTATGTGTTTATCTTTATGTGTCTGTGTGTTTGTCAGTGTGTGTGTTTGTGTCTGTTTGTGTTTGTATGTATGTGTCTACTGTGTCTGTGTGTCTGTATGTCTGTATGTATATGTTTGTGTGTCTGTATTTGTCTGTGTATTTGTCTGTATGTGTGCTTGTGCATCTGTAAGTGTCTGTGTGTTTGTCAGTGTGTGTTTGTGTGTCTGCGTGTGTTTGTATGTGTGTCTGTATAATCTGTTTGTGCGACTGTATGTGTCTGATGTGTCTATGTGTTTGAGTGTGTGTCTGTGTGTGTCTTTATGTGTCTGTTTGTGTGTTTGTCTGTATGTCTGTGTGTATGTGTCTATTTGTGCGTCTGCATGTGTCCGTGTTTATATATGTGTCTAGTGTTTGCGTGTCTGTATGTGTCTGTTTATGTGTTTGTTTGCGTGTCTGTGTGTCTGTGTGTATGTGTCTGTTGGTGTGTCTGTGTTTGTCTGTATTTGTGTTTACGTGTCTGTGTGTCTGTATATGTTTGTTTGTGTTTGCATATGTGTGTGTCTGTGTCTGTTTGTGTGCAAAACCTGACGGCACAAATTGTCGCCGCGTCACATTTTGTCGCCGGCGACAATTTGTGCCGCAACACACACCCCTCTCTCTCTCTATAATAATATGGTAACACTGAAATGACAAATGGCTCAACGCCTATACGAGTCCAACGCTATAGCGCAACTCTAAACTGTCTATCATACATAAAATGTATTGCAATACAGACGTGGTATTTTTTCTAAAATATATAAAACCTGGCGGCATCGTGAAACGCAGAAACTACAAACCTAAATTAATAAATCAATAAATTTGTGACTATATTCTTCTCGGTCTTACATGTTTTGACAGACTCAATTTTCCTTCGCCCCTTTTTTCCTTAAACCAAAATATTAAGGCATTGGCCTTCCGTTAGATTGGACATTCTGTTCAGCCAACTCCGCGGTAATTATTTTATTGATGACGGTTCAAATTTAGGCGGTCAGTTTTTTTAAAGGTCAAGTCGGTCATGGGACGAATCCAAGACGGTCAGAGATGTCATGACTATGTGTTTTTTTTTGCTGAAATATGAATCTTGGTTTAGGACCGACAATGACGATTATTTCATCGCTTGTCTTTGGAACATCAAGGTGATCGTGACTCAAAAGCATGATTGGCAAGGACTCAAGATGGACACGATTCTGTCTGGAAAAGAAGTTGAGGAATTAGAAGAAAGAAAGAAAGAAAGAGAGAAAGAAATAAAGAAGGAAACAAAAGATGGACAAAAAGAAAGAAACACTTTTCTGTCTGGAAAAAGAAAGAAGGAAGGAAGGGGAGAAAGAAAACAGACAGAAATAAAGAAAGAAAGAAATTACAAAGAAAGAGAGAAAGAAAGACAAAAAGAAAGAAACAATATTCTGTCTGGAAAAAAAGAAGACAAAATGAATGAAAGAAAGAAATGAAGAAAGAAAGAAAGAAAGAATGAATGAATGAATGAATGAATGAACGAACGAATGAATGAATGAATTAAAGAAAGAATGAATGAATGAAGGAAATAAAGAAACAAAACAAAGAGGAAAAGAAAGAAGCACTATTCTGACTGGAAAAAAGAAGAAAAAAGGAAAGGAAGACAGAAACAAAGAAATCATCTCATCGCTTGTCTTCGGAACATCATGGTAACTGACTCAAAAGCGTAATTGGCGAGAACTCAATATGCACTCTATTTTTTTTCCAGAAAACAGGAAGAAAAGAAAGAAAGAAAGAATAAAGAAAGGAAGGGAAGAAGGAAAGAAAGGAAGAAAGAAGAAAAGAAAGAACAAATGAACGAAGAAAGAAAGGAAGAAAAAACAAAAAGGCTTATGTAGATTTATATAAAACAGATTACAAAATCACAAAGTGGCAAGGTGTTTTAAAATACACATGTACTTTTAACTCATCCATTAAAGCCCAAGTTTAGCTGTTTTGGGGATTTTTGTTTCATTTGAAAGCGTTATGCCCAAAGGTGATATTACACGAATAACAGAGCAGAGCAGAGCAGAGTCTACTCTTTCTGATGAGGTATAACTCGTATGACCTTAATACCTTATTAACTCTTTGGATGCTATAATGTGAAATACAGTCGAAAATCTCGGGGATCCCCCCTCCCCCGAGATTTTTCATTAATTAATAAAAAAAAAGACATTCAAAATCTGTTATTGGTGTGATATCACCTTTGGGCATAAAGCTTTCAAATAAAAAAAAATTCCCAAAACTAAACTTGGGCTTTAAACATATTCATCACAAATAAATAAATACTTACATACATACGTAAATAAAGATAAATAAATAGATAAAAAAATAATAAATGAATAAATAAATAAATAGATAGATAAATAAATAAATAAATAGATAAATTAATAAAAAATAAAAACATAAATAAAAAGATAAAGAAAGAAAGAAAAATAAATTGAACAAATAAATATTAAATAATAACTATTTTCATTTAATTGTGTCAAAGGTCAAATCTCGGTAACAGTTTGGTTTCAAGGTTAAAATCACATGACACTCATCCTGCTTTGTTCTTGGAAGAGAATGATGAAGATTCCTGAGATATCTTTCAATGGTCCATCTCCGCTTGAAAAAAAAAATGTCTTGTCATGGCAAAAAGGGTCATTTTTGTCACCGCATCGAGATTTTTCTCTTCTTTTTCTGACGATCGCCTTCACACTAGAATGACGAGTTTTGATGCACTCATTAGCACATGTGACTGTCGAAATAAGATGGAGGAAATATGACGCATGGTGGAGAACGTAACACTCATCGGATCACGAACTCACCAAAGTGCAAAACGATTGTTATCACCCTTCGCCGATAAAATTCACCGTCTTTGTTTTCTTTTGTTCTGTTTTTTTTTTCTCCGACGGCAAAATGTCACCTTCTTTAAAGGTAGGAATGAAGACAGACAGGTAGGTCATTTTTTGACGCGAGTGAGAAGACACTTTCTTTCGGATTGGCTAGTTTATTCCATAACCGTCAGAACAAGCAGGCAATATTAATTCTTATGCGATTGAATCAAATGTTCGGATACAGCCCGGTGTGTTGGTGGTACAGTATTGGTCAAGATCATTACGCCTCTACGTTATAGTATTGGTACATGGCCAAAAAAGAAATAACTTCTCTTCTATAGTGTTTTTAAATTTTAAGATAAACCTGTATCAACCAAATGCCCTGAAATTCATCCGCTCTGAAAAGTCTCCCCTTTTTTTTAAATTGATGAAAAATGAAAAAAAAAGTTGGAGTCCCAGTTGAAGACGGTTTCATCTTGCTATGACATGCATTTCCCATAGATCTAAGTAACGAGATATCTTGTCCGCCGTCTCCAATGTCATTCTGAACAATTTTTAGTAGGTTTGATGTTTCTGATGTCTGGCAGGACAAAACATACATACATTGTGAAAGATTGATGAACAATTGTCTGATCGGTCAAAACTACTGAAGATTAGGGAAGAGGAAAATAAGGAAGAGAAAGGCGGAGGAGAAGAAGAAGGAGGAGGAGAAGAAGAAGAAGAAAAGAAGAAGAAGAAGAAGAAGAGAAGAAGAAGAGAAGAGAAGAAGAGAAGAAAAAGGAGAAGAAGAAGAAGAAGAAGAAGAAGAAGAAGAAGAAAACGAAAAAAGAAAGAGAAGAAACCGGAGATGGGGAGGAGGAAGTAGAAAACGCTGGTGGTTTCGTGGTTTCGAGTAGGCGATGATGATCTGATGATGATGGTGGTGGTGGTGGTGGTGATGATGATGATGCTGATGGAAATGATGATGAATATAATAATCATCATCATCATTATCATAATCACCATCATCATCGTCATCGTCCTCGTCGTCATCATCATCATCATCATCATCATTACCATCATCATCATCATCATCGTCATCGTCCTCGTCCTCGTCGTCATCATCATCATCATCATCATCATTACCATCATCATCATCATCATCATCATCATCATCACTACCACTTTCATCACCCAACTTCGCAGACAAATAAGATAAAAATGGGTTAAGGACCCTGCCATTGATCAGAACTAATAATTAAACAATTCAAATATTATTATTAAATGACTGAAAGGGGTTTTTCAAAGAGGTGAAAATGCGATGTAATAGATTTTTCATTTGTCCCTCTCTGTATTCTCAAGATCGCAACTGCTGATCTTTAATGTTTAACTAACATGTCAGAAAAAAAAAAATCACCTGCTGGAGTCGAACCAGTCATCTTCAGCTTTCCGGGCTGCGACAGTACCACCAGGCTATCCCTGGTTACCGGCACTGACACGATGAAAACAGAAATAATCCATTTTACTCATTTAATAATAATAATGATCAACCCGTCCGCCCCGGACTATTTAACAGAACAATGACAGAATTGGGAGTCCCGTTTCTTGTTCCTGTGTTCATCGTGTCAATGCCGATAACCGGGGATAGCCTGGTGGTATTGTCGCAGTAGCTGTAGATGACGGGTTCGAATCCCACTGGTGCATTTTTCTGAAATGTTTTATAAAAATTATAGATCAGCAGTTGAAATCTTAAAATAAAGAGAGAAACAAATGGAAAATCTGTCAGATCGCAACTCGATTATTTCAATAACAAATTCTGAAAATTAAACCAAACACTGGTTTCGTGATTTTGGACGAATATCCAGCAGGAGAAAAAGAAGTAATATGAATATGAAAAAGATGTTCTTGATTCAGGTCCAACATTTGGAAGGAGATTATTTTAAGGTAGCATATCAGGGGTCGCCCTTTCCCCGCGATACTCTCATCATGTCTCCCCTCCCCAGTCCACACCTCACTGCTTGCCCCTTCCCTTCGTTCTGTGCTCGCTCGATACAGATGAAATTAATATCCCTTCCACTGGCAATGTCTTGATAGGAAAGAGTGGATCCGGCATGCCAGGAAACACAATAATAATCATCAACAAACTTGACTTGCATTGTCATGGTGCTCACGAGAGATGATAGGTAAGAAAACGACGTGATTGGACGCGGCTCAAACTTCTGAGGTCGACTTAAGACAGAGGAATGATGAGGGAAAAAGTTAAGGGAAGTCGAGTTGAATTCTTGGATATCAGTGACGGTTAAGGAAACCACGTGCACCTGAAGCAACGTTATTCCACAATCCATATCGCAGCGTTACTATTTTGAAACGGTGAATAATGTATGCAAGAATGATTTTAAATGTATTTTTTTCACTCTCTCACAAATCTATGCTTCAAAAACGAGAATGGCAATCTATAACACAAAGGGTTCAGTAAAAGTGCACCATATCATACACCTGTATGTTGAGAATATTTTAACAGTACCCCCTTATTATTCACGCTCCTTGGTAAAACACGACGGTCTTTTCTTTTCCCTTTCACTCACTAAATTTCCCGGTCGCATGGAATAATATACAAAACATCCCTCCGTCCCCACAATTTACGAATCTGGAATAACTTATACCGACTTCATTAGAAATCGAAATTTTTGTTATACTGACTACTGTAAAACACTGAGCTTAATTAATTAACTGTCGAATGACTGAATATACATAATCTTGATCGTGTATTTTTTTGTCTTGATACCGTAGTAGAATTAGGAGAATTAGTAGCAGCAATAGCAGCAGCAGCAGCAGTAGTAGTAATAGTAGTAGTAGTAGTAGTAGTAGTAGTAGTAGTAGTAGTAGTAGTAGTAGTAGTAGTAGTGGAAGTAGTACGAGTGATGCTGATGCAGATGATGATGACGATGGTATTGAAGGTAAAGGAGTTGGATGGTGAAGGAGGAGGAGGTAGATGAGGAGGAGGAGAAGAAGTAGAAGAAGAAGAAGAAGAAGAAGAAGAAGAAGACGATAATGTAGACGATAATATACTTCCGAAAAGATTTTACTTTTTTTAATAGACACACACACACAGATTTTCCTGGACAATAACTTGCAGAGACATAAAGATGATTGAAAAGATTGATTTATCATCTGTCGATATTTATGGTTTTGTTTGTTTGTTTTTGGAGAATCAGTGATTTACAGTATTTCAGATGTAGAGATAGATCATTTGAAAATCAAGACCAATCCGCGCAGATTACGTTTCTCTTTATATCTCCAGTTATATCAACAGGGGGTCGTTTGAGAGTTCTTTGCCAGATTCGATAATTAATTCTATATTGCCGGCAGTATTGTAAAGAAAATGATATTATTGTCTCATTTTTCGGCACGATGGTCGAAATATATGACGCCGTCAAACTATTCTCTACCAAATCGATGTAAACGATCTCGGTTAAAACTTATCAACATGGTATCTATGATATTCGTTGGGGATGTATGAGGGATAATGTTTGCGAGTAATCTTTCCTATTCCGGTTCGAAATGGGGATATTCTGCCTTCACGAGTGTCTCAAGTTTTATTTTATCTTTGACTTATTTTGTCTGCTTTGGCAAAATGCATATACGCCTCCGATATTGCGTTTAATATAGGGCCTACCTGTTTGGTATGCGTGCAGGTATACCCGTTATAAAAACACTCTAGTGACATATTTACTCATCCCGATTTCATGATCAATGTGTCGTCTGGGCAACCCTGATCGACAATTACCAGAGTCTTGGTCACCATTAATACATACCGTGGTGAATTTAACACCGATTTTGGTCAACGTGACATCAATCTTGGTCATGTTACTGTCCAGAGTTACGTGGTGAACGAGATCTTGGTGGGTTGTCAGTGTCACCGAGGTCACGCGTCGTGTCCTTTTGCAAAAGGCCGTAAACTGCCATCACTTTGTATACTTAGCAGCCGTTCTTAAGTTATCGCGGTAACGAGACGAAATCAGGTATGTGTGAGGCCTCATGACCTTTGACCTTTCAACGTCGAAATCTAGTAAGTTCATCGGTATACATACTTCACCTTAGTTACATCCAAATCCGATCAGCCGTTTGTAAGTTATTGCGGTGACGAGTTCAAATGAGACATATTTCAGACCCTGTGACCGTTGACATTTCAACTCCAAACGTCTAATATTTTATTGTTACCTAATAGTACATACTTGGTGCTAGTAACATCAAAATCTGATCAGCCGTTCTTAAGTTATCACCGTAACGAGCACCGGTAATGGACAGAAAGACGGACGGACGGACGGACAACCCGAAAACATGATGCCTCCGGAACTTTTTGTGCGGAGGCGTAAAGACGTACAACTCCGGGAAGAACGAAGAACATTAAAATCGAATATTAAATCCTGTAGGGAATTTAGTATATTTCAATTATGTAGGAGATAATATAAATGAGGATTATACATATCCTTCGACCTTCCTTCTGGATTTTCAGTAAGATAATTAGACGGAATGATTGGTCTTTGCAATCAATCGTCAACTTGATAAGAAATTAACACCACATCCAACATTATCTGTGCATTTTCCCTTGTTTTCTAGATTAGATAACTCTTAATCATTGTCAATTCATTTTCATTTTCCTTTCCTTTCATTTTTTTTTCATTTTATGTATATCATATTTCAAACAAACAAAACAATAAATCGTGTAAAAATACAATCATCAAGAATCGAATCAAAATACAAAATTTCAAGTAATCTTTAAGTATAATTTTCAAGTAATAATACACATTTGTATATTATGTCATTTCTTTAGAAAACATAATTGATTAAAATGTAATATAAATACACGCTGTATGAGGAAATAGCATGCTTGTAGAGTTTGTAGGCCCCTTTACATAATCAAAATAACATGATTTACTTATTTTAGATGCACAATAATGCGAGGTGTAAAATGAAGCAGTGAGAAGAATTAAAAGACGACAGCGAAACGGAAGGGGGTACAGTATAACTAAATAAAGAAATGAAGGCAAATTCAAGCATTTTAATAATTAAATCAATCGCAAATTGCAACTGGTACATCGTCAATACAAGCATGGTGCCGATAAACAAAATCGAAATCTTGACTCACATACAATTAAAAGAAAGACGTTTAACCGAGCAAAACGATCAAATAAGCTTAAAGGCATCATATAACAATGTTTCAAGTTGGAAAAATCTGAGCTACATGATTTCTTATGCTTTCAGTGTCTCTGATGAGGTCTAAAAGTGAAACCCTGAAAAAAAATGCAGTTCAAAGCGATCAGTATGTGCTTTCATAAAGTGAAAATCATAGCAACCATTACAGTTTTCCTCCATCGACTATTGTGTTACAGAATTTTCGTCAGCTGACAATAATTCATGTGCCGATTTTTGTCTGTACATATTTTACAAGTGACAGCATGACTGTCTGAAATTTTGTGTTCTAGTGTGTTTATTTCTCTATTCAAACACTGTCAGATATGTCAGATAGCAAAGTTTGACATTTTTTTTTACTATGTTATAAAATGTCTGTAAGTGCTTTTAAAAAGTGAAATTCAATGAACGACAATTCCAGTTACTTTTCCCCATTACATTTTAATGGTGACAGCATAACTGTCTAAATTATTTGTGTTCTAGGGGTTTTTATTTGTCAATTTAAACCCTATCATGTAGGTCAGATGTCAGATTTTGACATTTGGTTCTTCCACAATATTTAACAGTGTCTTTAAGAGGCAGGTGTTGCGGCACAAAT